>CABHPP010124642.1:907-35868 GCA_902168425.1 Peromyscus attwateri
CATTTATTCCAAAGGCTTTACCACACACATTACATTCATAGGGTTTCTCTCCAGTGTGTGTTCTTCTATGTACCTTGAGACTACTCTGTGTAGAGAAGGCTTTACCACACTGATTACATTCATAGGGTTTCTCTCCGGTATGTCTTCTTTTATGCATCTGAAGATAGACCTGTTGTCCAAAGGCTTTACCACATTGATTACATTCATAGGGTTTCTCTCCGGTATGTGTTCTTTTATGTTTTTGAAAATGATACTTTTGTCTAAAGGCTTTACCACATTGATTACATTTATAGGGTTTCTCTCCAGTGTGTGTTCTTTTATGCATTTCAAGATAACCCTGTTGTACAAAGGCTTTACCACATTGACTACATTCATAGGGGTTCTCTCCAGTATGCGTTCTTTTATGTCTTTTAAGACTACTGGTATATACAAAGGCTTTAGCACACTGATTACATTCATAGGGTTTCTCTACAGTTTGTGTTCTTCTGTGCTTTTGAAGATGACTGTCATATGCAAAGACTTTAACACATTGAGTATATAGAGGTTTCTCTCCAGTATGACTTCTTTCATGCCTGCAAAGAAAATTAGCACATGTAAAAGCTTTAGCACATTCAGTACACTATGGAATCTTTACATTTGTATGAAGTGATTTTGCAGTTTGGTCCAATTGTAAAGAGAAATCACATCTTTTATTCACAGAGTTTGCACTCATGTTTTTTTCCCTTCATGAAGGGTTGTTTTGCATCTTTGAAGATACCTATGATGTTAAGATCCTTTCTTACAAGGTTCACATATACAGAATCTTTTTTCTATATGATTTTTCATATATATCAAGAGAACTGGAAAACCTCAAAGCTTTACCATGTTTCCTGCAATCATAAATTTTTCTATAACTGTGAATTATACTACGTGTGCTAAGTAAAATAGGGCAGAGAAGTATTTACACAGTCCTAATACTCATAGGGCTTTTCTGCAGTTGTTACTTTTTGATGTATTAACAATAAAGCTGGAAAACCAATTACTTGTATACTTGAATCAAGTTCAACAAGTGTACTCAACAAGGGCACTCCTACATATCTTCTAATTGTTCTGAGAGAGAAATATGTTACGTCTTTCCTTAACCCTATGCTCATATGTCTTGTATCTAGAGTGACATATGACATTCCTAGTAAAGGAAGAATAACAACTAAAAGGGTTTCCACACTGAATTCACAGAGTGTGACTTTCTGTTCATCATAGACATGTGATATAGGGATTAACGTTTCTCTCCCACAATTGCCCCTTGACTCTTGACTCTAAATGCACCTCTCACTAAACTTCGTAGTAACAAATTCATGAGTAACATTAGCTTTACTATGCACTATTTGCTTATTAGAGGGTTTTGGAAATATACTAATGACCTCTTCAATGTGTATACCTTTTATAATATGAGTAGTATGAAATAAATGGATTGGCAGTTTCTACAGCATAGCTCTCATGGTACAATGAATCAAATGGTGATATCTATTAAGACATTGTTTTTTGTGTTCTTTCTTAAAAGATTGTCTTGCAAATGCAACTCACCTTCCTGAAATTGAGGTATATGGTTTTGGGAGAATTTAACAGTCATTAATGCACTTTAAGCAGTGCTTATTTACACTGCTGCTTTTGTTTAAAACTTCCACAACACATTACAGTTTCTTCAGAGGCACATTTGTATCAGCTTGCATATGCAAATTACCTTTCATGCCTTCTAGAACTTCGATGGTGTTCTTCAACATTATGGTCTTCCCAACTGTATCCTAAAATATAGTGCCAGAAAATGTATGGTATATTATTGAAAATTGGGCAAAATTAACTTAATGTCTTCAGTGAACCTTAGAACCATGCCTTAATTATTCACCTCATTCTTCTTCTTTCTCAATCAAACAACAGAAGAGCATCACTAACCAAGGAACAGTTCTCCCCTTAGTTTAAACATGAAGGAAAATTCAGTCTTACCTATAGCAGTGAGGTTCCTGTAGGTCTCCAGCATCACATCTTTGTAGAGAGTCTTCTGGGAAGGATCCAGCAAAGTCCACTCTTCCCAAGTGAAGTCAACATGCACATCATCATAGGTCACTGTATTCTAAAATATCCCATACATGTGTACAACAGAAAGTCTGATACTGATGACATTGCAAATGTATACTTCTTTAACAACACAGTCATATAATTCTTGTGCTCCCCACACTCATTCCATTATATACAAAGATATAATCAACAAGTCACTTAAAAGGGGAAACTGAATAGGAGGTTCACCTCTGCAATTTCCATATCCTATGAATGGGATATCATCTTACAAGAGAAATGCCTGTTAACAAACATAGAGACAAGTAACCAAATCAACAGTGGGAAACAATGAGAGAAATTGTATGAACAATTACTAACTCCAAAAAAGAAACCTTGTGATTGATTTATTGTGCACCCTAATAAACTTATCTGAGGGTCAGAGAACAGAACAGCCACTAGATTAGACATAGAGGCCAGAAAATAGTGGCACACAGGTCTTTATTCCTATCACTTTGAAGGCAAAAATCCATCTGGATCTCTGTGAGTGCAAGGCCACACTGGAAACAGCAGTAGTGACACACACACACCTTAATCCCAGCACTTGAGATCTCATGTTTTTGCTTGGGAAAGACACACACCTGTAATCCCAGGAAGCAGAACGTATATAAGGCCTGAGGACCAGGAACTAGAGGCTCTTAAGCTTTTAGCAGCAGTTCAGCTGTGATCCATTTGGATGAAGACTCAGAGGCTTCCAGTTTGAGGAAACAGGATTGGCAAAGAAGTTGGTGAGGTGAGGTTAAACAGAGGCTGGTTCTGCTTCTCTCTGATCTTTCAGCGTTCACCTCAATACCTGGCTCTGGGTTTGGTTTTAATTAATAAGACCATTGAAGATTCATGTTACATGACTATGATGGGCAAGCTGGGTACATTGGCTTGTACCTTTAACCCCAGCACTCAAAAGGCAGAAGCAGGCTTGTGTGCCTCTTGTAAAATGCCAGCCTACTCTATGCAATTGTTTCCAGGACAGACAGAAGTAGACATTATGATATTGCCTCCCATGCAAAAATCAGTCAAACAAAGAAAAAAGGTAGAAGGAACTCAGAGCAAGAAACAGATGGAGCTGGGTGGAAGTGGCGCACGCCTTTCATCCCAGCACTCGGGAGACAGAGGAAGGTGTATCTTTGTGAATTTGAGGCCAGCCTCGACTATAGAGTGAGATCCAGGAAAAGTGCAACCCTGTCTTGAGAAACCAAACAAAAAAAAAAAAAAGAAAGAAAGAAAGAAAAAAGAAAAGGAGGTGACACCAGTGTCTAGCCACCCCACTACACAGCAAGCCATGGACTAAGAAATAAAGGATGGTATACAGAATAGAAAAAGATACAAGCCCAGAGGCAAAAGCTAGATTTGATAGTTTAAGTTAAGCAAAACTGGCTAGAAACAAGCCAAGCTAAGGCTGGACATTAATAATAATAATAATTAATAATAATAATAATAATAAAAACGCTGTATAGTTTTGGGGAGCTGGGTGATGGGCCCCCAAAAATAATAAACAGCAAAAGAGCTCAGAGCAAGAATGGTAACACCAACAACATTTTGGCCTACCAAAGTGAGGCTCAAATTTCAAGGCTCCTTTAAGTTTGTGCCTTACAGCAAGCCCTTGGGCAGTCATTAAAAAAAAAAAAACTTTAGGCTTGGCTTTCATGACTTGAGAAATGGGCAGAGCCAGCCACGGAAGCTAGAAGCAGAGCTAGTCTGCTCACATGGTTAAAAAGGGCTAAATGACATGCAGTAAAAAAATACAAAACAAACAAACAAAGAAAAAAACAAAGCAAAACAAAAACCCATAACCTGTAAACAGGTTCCAGTGTGTTTTACAATGTGTGTAAGCTTAAAGAAGAAAAGAAAATGGGTAGAGACAGTCATAGAGAGAAGTAAATAGATTAAAAATAATAAAGTAAAAGAGACAGTTTAAAGGGACACTAAAAGCAATATAAAGAAAATGCACATAAAGATGGGAAATACACAGGGAGTCTGGATCTTATATATGATTGTGTTGAATTTGAATTTTTTTTGAATGCCAATGAGGAAACAACTGGTGCCTGACATGGGATTGTGAACAGGATTGCAAAATTGAACCAACCTAGATACGTTAGGGCTATCTTAACTTTAAAATGGAACTCAAAAAATATAACTGTCAAGTGAAAATCAAAAATGCTCTGAAGAACAGTTTTTTGCTTTGTTTATTACCACAGGAAACAAGATGCCCTAGATTCTTTCCAGGTTGATATGCATCAGATTTTATCAGGGGAGACCTCCAGAATCTTGACCGGTGATCTCTACCAACCAAGATTATAGCTGATCTTCCCAGGATTTGGCCATTATCTCAAATTTTCTCTCTGGGACACTAACGACAAGAGGCAGCAGTTTGGAGAACGTGATGCCCACATTCTCAAAAGAGGTGTGGGAGTTATGGACATGTGTTATCATTTAGGGGAATATGGGAAGATAAGATTTAAAAAAACAACTATTGACCTCAGAAATCTTGCATTGGTATATTCATACAAATTTAAATTTAATTTTGTTATACTGTATATATGTTTCTAGTTTGGAGTACTGTGCTTATGCAGCTCATTTAAAAATGCAATATATAATTAAGAAATGAGATTAGTAGTTAATCTATAATAATCAAATTTGTAGACATATTAGGTATTTTTCAAGGTTAAATAGGTATATTTCAGATAGATAAATGGTCTTCAAACACTTCAAAGACCTAAAGAATATGGCACTTAAAATGTTTTGTTAACATAAAGTTTTTTATGACAATGAGACACATCTGCTCCTGGCAAGACCACTTTACTTCATAAAAGGATGATGGGCATCGAAGAAACTCCATAGAAGCTTGCTTTCATTGTGGCAAGGTTAGCCATTTGGGCAAGAAACTACTTAAGCCTTAACTGCTTGACAGTGTGCTGTGCAGACTGGACATGCAGCACCCATAGTGACTGCTGAACTTTCCCAATACAAGGCAGGACAGTCCTTTAAATTTCCAGCTTCACTGAAATGTCTGACAGATACTCTGGACTTATAGGCTGAAGATGGATGTGCCAATGTTGCAGAGAAACTTTGGGCGACTCTCCAGGCAGATGCCTCTATTGTTAGGTAATATCAATCCCATCTGCGATCTTTGATGGAGTGAAAGACTAATATGGGATTGGTGATAGAGTGTTTTCTATGAATTTGCTAAATAAAAATGAACTGAATATTGTAATTGTAATTCTTATTTGATAGTATTTTTTTATATATAGTTTTACTATGTCAAAGTTAAAACCTTTCATTTTTGTTTAGACAAAAATGGGGAAATATTGTGATATATTTTAAGATTACTTGTTTATGCTGTAGAACATTTGTTTTAATGATGCAAAGATGTGTTACTTTTTTATGTTACATTTGTTTAACTCTGTGAAGCTGTGATACTTTGCCTGTCTAAAATGCCCAGTTGGTTTAAAAAAGAGCTGAACAGCCAATAGCTTGGCAAGAAAGGATGGGTGGGGCTAGCAGACAGAATTATGTGGGAGGATAAATCTGGGGAGGGAAAAAAGGAAGGAGGAGCAAAAGAGGGAGAGAACACCAGAGGCTAGCCAACCAGCTACTCAGCAAGCCATGGAGTAAAAAGGAAAGAAAGGTACACAGAATAGGGAAAGATAAAAGCCCAGAAGCAAAAAGTAGATGGGATAATTTAAGAAAGGCTGGCTAGAAACAAGCCAAGCTAAGACTGTGCATTTATAAGAAAGAATAAATATTCATGTAAGTAATTTATTTGGGAGCTTGGTGGCAGGCCCACAAAAGAGTAAAAAAAAAAATAATAATAACAACCCATAACTAGAAATCACGTTACTTACTCTTTCCATAAATTAAAGGTTTAGTTGGATGGGGTCTTACCCTTAGGGTACCTTGCTAGGCTTCCATTTAAGAGCAAGAGCCTTCTCTATAAAGGTGATAAACTCCTTGAAAATTCCTGACTGTTTTAGCACTTGACTGCTATCTGAAACTATCTTTTCATTTTCACTTATTTCTGCCTGACTTTATTTTTTTCTAATGTAGGTCTGAATGAGTCACCAGTAATAACCAACCAACAGATTCAATGTTCCATTTAAGAAATTATCCCATAATGTTTTAATTCTGCCTTACTAAATTTCCAGGGTATAGGCAGAATAAGAACAAAATTGGAGACAAAACACCACACAAATAGCCTCCAGCTTTATTTATTTATTTATTTATTTATTTATTTATTGGTTTTCCCGAGACAAGGTTCCTCTGTGTAGTTTTGCACCTTTCCTGGAACTCACTTTGTAGACCAGGCTGGCCTTGAACTCACAGAGATCCTACCTCTGCCTCCCGAGTGCTGGGATTAAAGGCATGCACCACCACCGCCCGGCCCAGCTTAATTTTTTATGGAGTCTCTATTTCTGACTGAAATCCTGTGATCTCAACCTCCACTTTCTGCCATTACTCTCAACATTCCCATCTTCCTGGACCTACAAGAAGAGACAATTAAGTTCTGTGTACAACTAGCGATTCTGATCTGGGCATAACCTCTATTGATATTCCCTCAATGAATGTAGACTACATCATGTTGACAGCTGAAACTAATTAAGACAAAGAGACAATAATAATATGAGAAGATTTTAAAAATACAAAATCTATATATATATTAACCATATTAATCACTTAAGCATCAAAAAATCCAATAATGAAGATGGTAACAGTTGGAAAACAGATATGTCAAGAAATTGGGAGCAGAAAGAGTAGAGCCTAAGAGCCTGAGAGGCCAAGAGAAGGTCTGAAGCCCAGCAGGGAGATCGAGGAGTCAGAGGAGGAGGAGGGCATCAGGAGCCAGCCACCCAGCTACACAGCAAGCCACGGAGTAAGAGGTGACTTTGGATCCTGTATTTCAAGAAGCTCTCAAAAGAACTTACCAAGACCACCCAACCACTGAACCAGATCACCAGAATCGTAAGTATATATACACCTCACCGACTGAGAACAGGGGTGGTCAGCTTGCCCTGGGAACCAGATTTTTAGTTTCTCATTTCCTGGTGCTTGAAGTTTCTCATTTCTGAGGCTTGGAGGTGTAAGCCTGAAGGGTTAGGGTCTTACATCATCTGCACTGAGCAGAGAAAGAGATGAGTAGACGCCAGTGGAAAAATACAGGCAACAACATAAAGACCTATATGACAACACCAGAACCTACCGACCCTACAATTGCAAGTCCTGAACATACCAAGGCAGAAGAAACAGAAGAAATCAATCCTAAAAATGACTTTAAGAAGATGATAGAGGCCCTTAAAGAAGAAATAAAAAATACGCTTAAAGAGGAAATAAAAAATTTCCTTAAAGAGGAAATGAAAATCTCCATTAAAGAGGAAATAAAAAATTTCCTTAAAGAGGAAATGAAAATCTCCATTAAAGAGGAAATAAAAAATTCCATTAAAGAGGAAATGAAAAACTCCATTAAAGAGGAAATAAAAAATTCCCTTAAAGAGGAAATGAAAAACTCCATTAAAGAGGAAATAAAAAATTCTCTTAAAGAGGAAATGAAAAACTCCATTAAAGAGGAAATGAAAACTGCCTTAAAGAGGAAATAAAAAATTCCCTTAAAGAAATGGAAGAAAAAACAAACAAAAAATTGGAAGAAAGCAAAGAAAGCCAAGAAAAAATAATTAAACAGATGAAAGAAACATTCCAAGATCTGAAAAAAGAAATTGAGACAACAAAGAAAATACAAGCTGAGGGAATGCTGGAAATAGAAATCCTGACTAAATGAATAGGAACTACAGAAACAAGCATAACCAACCGAATACAAGAGATGGAACAGAGAATCTCTGACACTGAAGACACAATAGAGAAAATAGATTCGTTAGTCAAACAAAACACTAAAGACAAAAAAAGTCGTAACACAAAACGTCCAAGAAATCTGGGACACCATGAAAAGACCAAACCTAAGAATAATAGGGATAGAAGAAGGAGAAGAATACAAACTCAAAGGCACAGAAAATATATTCAACAAAATCATAGAAGAAAACTTTCCTAACCTAAAGAAAGAAATACCTATGAAGATACAAGAAGCTTACAGAACACCAAATAGGCTGGATCCAAAAAGAAAGTCCTCTCGCCACATAATAATCAAAACATTAAACATACAGATCAAAGAAAAATTATTAAGAGCTGTAAAGGAGAAAGACCAAGTAACATATAAAGGCAAACCCATCAGAATAACACCAGACTTCTCAATAGAGACTATGAAAGCTAGAAGGTCCTGGACAAATGTTATGCAGACAGAAACCACGGATGCCAACCCAGACTATTATACCCAGCAAAACTCTCAATCACCATAGGCGGAGTAAACAAAATATTCCATGATAAAACCAGATTTAATCAATACCTATCCACAAACCCAGCCCTACAGAAAGCACTAGAAGGAAAAATCCAACCCAAAGAAGCTAAACACACCCATGAAAACTCAGGCAATAGATAAACCCATACCAACAAACACCAAAGAAGGACAACATAACACGACCACAAAAAATAACAGGAAATAACAATCACTGGTCATTAATATCCATCAATATCAATGGTCTCAACTCACCTATAAAAAGACACAGACTAACAGAATGGATAAGAAAACAGGATCCATCCATCTGCTGCATACAAGAAACACACCTTAACCTCAAAGACAGACACTACCTCAGAGTAAAGGGCTGGGAAAAGGCTTTCCAAGCAAATGGACCTAAGAAACAAGCTGGTGTAGCAATCCTAATATCTAATAAAATAGACTTCAAACTAAAATCAATCGAGCCGGGCGGTGGTGGCGCACGCCTTTAATCCCAGCACTCGGGAGGCAGAGGCAGGCGGATCTCTGTGAGTTCGAGGCCAGCCTGGTCTCCCAAGCGAGTTCCAGGAAAGGCGCAAAGCTACACAGAGAAACCCTGTCTCGAAAAACCAAAAAAAAAAAAACTAAAATCAATCGAAAGAGATCAGGATGGACATTACATATTTATCACAGGAAAAATCTACCAAGATGAAGTCTCAATTCTGAAAGTTGGGAAGTCTTGGGAAAAGTTGGTCTTTTTTCTCCGGGGGAAAAAAACTTTCTCTTAAACTAAAAAGCTTTTCTTAGAAAATTTGGGGGGGAAATCTCTCTAAAAAACTTAAAAAACGAAAGCCTTTCAGAACTCTCTCTCAAAAGGACAAAAATTAGAATCACCTGAAGATATTAGTATGGGGACCACCTGTGATTAGCTCTAAGGGAAAACAACAAACCTCTTAAGACAGCAAAACCTCTCTAAGTTCTATCTTTCAAGCTTTAAAAATCCTCCCTGCAATGCAGGAGGCAGGGACAAGTTCCTAAAAACCTCTTCTAAGCTCTGCCTCTTCAAGCTAGTAAAAGACAGTGGGTCAGAGTACCCTGAGGGAAACGCTTGGGAGAGTGTGGGTAAAGAGCTACAGAGAGCCCAAAAGGACAGGAAACTTTACCTGAGAAAAGCAAAAAAGCCAAGCTTTTCAGTTACAGACCAGCTGAGGCATCAAGGGGTTTGTCTGAGTGAGCATTTCAGAATGAAAAGGTGCTCCTAATCGTCCCAATGCAAAGATCCCCTGAAGCAATGCAAACTGTTAGCATTGTATCCTCTCTTCTGAGCAAAAACCCAGAGGCGACTGGCCAGCATCTCTAAGTTGGAGTGCATTTCGGGGATACTAGGGTTCCTGCAGTTGTAAACTCCCTGGAGCACAGAGCTGAGGCAGGAAGGCGCAGGACCCAGGGGAAGATTGCAAATGAACAAAGCTAAAGCCGGTGGGAACAGCACAGTTGCTCACTTTCCTACAAGTCCCAGGTTGATAGGTCCACAGCTGCAAAAAGAAATCTGAGAAAAGCTTTCCTATCAGAGTTAAGGACCTTTCTGGGAAAACAGTAAAGCTGAACTGTATAATTAAGAGTAAGAAGTAGAAAAAGATGAAAATAAGATATGTGAGTTTCTAAAAATTCTGTCTTGTTAGATCTGTGTTAAGAAATCTTTAGGTGTTTGCTAAGTTAAATATATGCTAATGGTAGCCCTATATAAGTTTGTAAAATAGATCCATAGAGTTCCTTTAAAAATATAAGCTTGCAAGAAGAATCTAAGATAGTCCTAAGACATGTAGTAATAAGCTTGTAAGAAGTAAAGATACTAGTTGTAAATGTTAGTTCAAATAAGAAATAAGAAGATGGAATGAATATAAGAAGTATATAAGAAGTAATAAGAAATATATCTGCTAAAGTAGTTCTATAGTTTCCTTAAAGAGTACAAATAAGTAGATGTTAATATGTTATATGTGAGTTTGTAAAAATGTGTAGATGTTGAGTGTGAGTTTATGCTTAATGTATATGGTGAAAGAACTCGAGACACAGAAGGTTAGTGTCATAGTAGACTGCAAAATAGGCAGTCTGAATGGTTTCAAAAGCTCCAGAAGCCAGAACCAGCACAAGGCACCCACAGCTGAGATCTGTGGAAAATCAATGCAACACGGAAAAACCTGAGCTAACGTCAAAAACAGTGCGGTTTAGAATACTACTGTACCTAGAAAGGTCTCTGTCTGTGAGAACAAAAGTTGCAGAGACGCTTGTTTGAACTAAAATTATTAACTGCAAAAAATTTTGGTTGTAAAACGTCTCTTCACATTTGGAAGTGAAAGCCTGATACCAGAATTTACTTTTTTTGAACTTTTTGAACTTAATGAGAAAACTACAAAAAGATTTTGGTTATGGATTTCTCATATTTGGAAGGCTAGTACCAGAATTTATCATTTGAATTTTGAGACTTAAGAAATGAAATGCGCCGGGCGTTGGTGGCGCACGCCTTTAATCCCAGCACTCGGGAGGCAGAGCCAGGCGGATCTCTGTGAGTTCGAGGCCAGCCTGGTCTACCAAGTGAGCTCCAGGAAAGGCGCAAAGCTACACAGAGAAACCCTGTCTCAAAAAACCACAAAAAAAAAAAAAAAAAAAAAAAGAAATGAAATGCACAATAGAGATTTCATTCCAATGGGACAATTTCGAGTTTATAGTAATGACCTAGGAACTGTTTGCTGGAATTGGGTTAAAAATGGAACTGTTTAAATGAAGAAATTTATTGTTTCTACCTTGACTCAAGATGCAGTTTTGTGTATGCATATATGCTGGTGATTCATGTATTGTTCTGTGTTAAAAATGCAATTGTTTTGTTGAACTGTTTATGTAAAAATGGAATCATGTACAGAAAAAAATAAGAGAATAAAAAAAAGAGAAAGTGAAAGAAAAAAAAAAGAAAGAAATGAGAAGCAGCAAGCCTCTACAATCAAGAAGAGGAATGAATCTAAAACCATCTCTCCACAGGAAGTTCCCAAACCAACAAAAACCAGGGAGATCAGAAGCAATTTTCTGAACACAAAATTGGTGAAGGTCCATCATTTCTTAGAAAATGAATTTAATGAGATTACAATTAATAAAATCAACAACATGGATGGTACCACTTAAAACAAGGCAGACCTACAATATATACTAGGGTCCCTTAAACAAGAATGACAAGATTCTAATCAAAATCAAACTTCAAGAACTCACTGGCTATCATTCATCCTGTGCACTCAGTTTCTCTCCTCTGGCAAAAATAGAAAATGAGTTGGGTGAGGAGGGCTTTTCTGCCAAAATACGAGAGATTCACTTGGAACCTTCTAAGTTTTAACTTTATACAAAATGGTTTTGACTACTAAAAGGATCTCATGCTCTTATGGTCAAGAGAAGGAAGTCTGTTAGGATCACTTAGACAGCATTTTGTTTCCTATGATTGATGATTGTCTGCAAGTCTGCAGCAGAGTGAGGAAATAAAAACTTTTTAAAACAAAATGCAAGACAACAGATTTTTAAAGAATCAGTGTATGTCTTTAGCAACTTGTTTTGCTCTAATTGCTTTATAAGTCACAGTACTTTTTAAAACAGTTTATTGCTATGTTTTTGCATATGCTTGTGCATGAGAGAGAATGTCTTATATGTATACAGGTGACATACAAAAAGAAGCTGTTAGATCCCTTGGATCTGAAGCAGTAGACAATTATGAGCCTCCCAATCTGAGTGTTGGTATCTGAACTCAAGTCATCCCCCAAAAGAATATATGCTGAGCCACCTGCCAAGACCCATAATGCATTTTATCTAGTAAACCTAAAGTTTTTCATAGATTAACAACAATAAGAACAACAAAACCTAAATAAATAAAGAAGTGAAGAATGATCCTTGGGAACATGCTGCATCAAAACTAAGATGTTGTGTATGGTAAATTTGCACCATAAAATGAATACCATCCAATGAGCCCAACAATTTATAACAGGAAAGCTGATTGCAAAGCTACAATCACAGTGGAAACACCCAGAAGGCTCAATGGGATTGTGAAAAAGACAGTACACAGACTGACATAACATGACTTCTATATTTACCACAAAGATACAGCAATCAAGAATGTGTACAATGTTTGTGAATGAGAAAAGAGGATGGAGAGAAAAAGCCAAGAATAAAGGCAGAAAAATATACTCAACTTGTAATCAAAAGACAAAACAAAATTCAGTCAGGAAAAGTGTGATCTTGACCAAGGTTACCCAGCTACCTATGATTCAAAATGCATAGAAATTAATAAACACACTTCACAACTTTCACAAAATTCACTCAAAGTGACCCTTACACTGTTGTTTCTGACCTCCAGCTACTGATGGTTCATCCAAGAACAGAAGCCCCATGCTCTAGATCTCTCTCTGCAAATGGAGGTGATCTCCTGCTGTGGCTCTGCAGCCCCTAAGGCCCCATTGTGGTTTCAGGTAAACCCAGCCCCACTGATGCCAAATCCCAATACAACATAGAAGAATAATTTATAATCTGCTTCCTGCCACGTGGATTAGGGCACAAGATGTGGATTCTGCCCTATCTACCAGCCCAACACTATGCACAACTGAGAAATCTCTGCTGATCAGAAACTTCTTTTGTCCCCTAGAGCTAAACTTCACTGTAGCAAATCATTGCAGCAGAAAGTTAAAAGCATTCTAAACATGTATTGCTGAAAGATGATCCACATCACCATCTTTCTACCAGTTTCTAAACTATATGTAACATTTATAACACAAACTTGAAGAGGATGCCATATTCAGAACTTCTAAAACCACATCATCAGTTTCCTATCTGTCTTCCCACTGAACACCAAAAGCAGTGCCCTTGTGTGCAGACTAGACAGTGACATTACCAGCATTATGTCCTTCCATGCCAGGGCTGCAGTCTCCCCATCCCCAGGAAATTCAGACACGGGAAGGCTCAGAGGACAAAGGCCACTGCCCAGGTCACCACATGGACCAACAGAACCACAGTCTTGCTCATGGTCCATCCAAATCCCAGCAGAAATGACAGCACAGCAGACTTGCTGTGAATACCCCACACTCACCATGGCATGGCTTGTGGTCTTCCTTACAACTCCCTACAGAAGAAGCAGAGGAGAATCTCAAAAAGTATCTGAAAGCTACCTGCTGCTGGTACTCCTGATAGATAAGCCTCTCCAGAGTCCCTCATTGGCTAGGGCCACCCAGCTGGGCTGCAAAATAATATTAACAGCTTCCCTACTGGGTGACCTTAGATCAAATGACTCAGACAGTACCCTCTCTGCCCTTCCAGCCCAGCAGCCAGGGCCCTAGTCTAGAAAGTTTGTATTTTAGTAGACATTCTTCCACCCTCCAGAGCACCTCCTGTTCCTCATCCAAAGCACAGGGTCCTTCATGTGCACATTCCATTACACACTCAATGTCTAGTGCAGCCAACCCATTGCCTCATAGCTGGGAAATCCTGCAGCCAAACACAGGTCACATTCACACAGTACATATTTTACTGTGTAACTGCTGTTAAGGAAAAACAGGCCATGAATTAGAAAACAATGAGGGGTCATGGTAAGGCTTGGTGGCAGGAAAGAGAATGTGGATATGATGTAGTGATAATCTCAAAAAATTATTTTGAAAAACTGAAACAGGGTTTATGGCCACATGGTCCAGAGCCTAGGGACTTGTTTTAGAGCACATCAAAGATTTCTCACACCTCTTCTCTCAGGATGAATATCTTAAACCTGAAAATTAACAGTCCTGTTAAGCAGGGTCACAACATTTTACACAGATCTTCTATTTTGGTTGAACTAATATAACTATAGCAATTTGGTTTCATGATAAGGTCAGTCCTTTATCCAGATTCTAGATTGCCCTGGTCTGTGGACCCCAAGAAATGGCCAATCAGGACATTATGGAGTATCTAGAATTGATTACTTAATTCCACATTGCTAACCTCAACTACTGTTGAAATAGGAAAGCTCTCAACCTCTGTCCTGCCTCTCCCTTTCTGCATTGTGACTCTACCAGCTTCAAGGCTGGTTGATGAACTTAATTCTTGCACAGGCCCCTCCTCATTTATAAGTCCCCTCCAAAAGCAGGGAGATTGGAGGTCACTCATACACTGGTCTATTTTTCCTTCTCACTGAACAGTCAAGGCCGAGAATGGAAAGAGCTAAAGAACTGTCTTGCCAGCCCTGGGCAACAGAGGCAGGATTAGGTGTTCAAAGCAATTCTCAATAACACATCATGAAGGAAGCCTGGGCAATATAGGAGACTTTGCTCTACACAGAAATAAATAATCAACAGCCCTTGAGAAAAAAGGAATGAAATTAAACATTAGGCCTAGAAACAGAAATCAATAGAAATAAGAGCAGTAATGCACTTGAAGAAAATATTTTAAAAATTTTAACATTTAACACTTCAATAAGAGACTTATAAAATGAAAAAAATAATGTATATTTAAGATTAAAAAACACTTGGGCTGGAGAGATGGCTCAGTGGTTAAGAGCAGGTACTGCTCTTCCAGAGGTCCTGAGTTCAATTCCCAGCAACCACATGGTGGCTCTCAACCACTTGTAATGAGATCTGGTGCCCTCTTCTGGTCTGCAGGGACACATGCAGGCAGAATAGTGTATACACAATAAATAAATAAATCTTAAAAAAAAAAAAAGCCAGGTGGTGGTGGTGACAGTGGCGCGCGGTGGCCGCCGGTGCACGCCTTTAATCCCAGCACTCGGGAGGCAGAGCCAGGCAGATCTCTGTGATTTCAAGGCCAGCCTGGGCTACCAAGTGAGTCCCAGGAAAGGCACAAAGCTACACAGAGAAATCCTGTGTCGAACCCCTGCCAAAACCCAAAAAAAAAACCCCTTAGCTATCTTGACTTTGAAGAAGAGTAGGCCTTCTCCTAGTAGAGGGAATGTAATTAATAAGAGATAGATTGATCCTGTCCATATGCACATGTTGGCTGCTGAGTTCTGTTACCTGACACACAGTTACAGTCAATGGCCTGTTTCTCAAACCTCTGAGCTGACATAACTGTGTCAAGCAGAACTAACCATGTCTGCATAGGAGAGTTGCCTAATTGCAAATTCAATATTCATTGGCTCAAGATAACCTTCCCAAACTGTACACCTATACAATCTGGTCTGTGTTCATTCACATGGGATGCATTAAAACATGGTGGGAAATTACAAAATCACTCCCACTTCCACAATCAGATCCTTTTTCTTAATGGTGACTGCAGCAGCTGATTGCTTACCCTGTTTCCCCTGAGGTGTACACAAGAACCTATTCCTCCTATTTGGTCTGAAGACAAAAGCAATGTTCCACATGTGGATCCTTCTCCTGTGACTGCATTGGATGGTCAACTACATGACTCAAGTGGATAATTTTAGAACTCTACGCAGGTACAGTCATTTAATTTAAGAATTTTGAAGGTGTAGTATAGAAGACAGAAGATCACTGCACTGGAAATCCACAGACTCAACATAAGAGAGCTTGTCTCAGAAACACTTTTCTAACGGGATGGAAATGCAGCTGTTGTAGAATTAACATCCCTTCCCAAGAGCAAATCACTCCACACACTTAGGAGAATAACAAAGAAAAATCTCTTTAATAATAGTATGCCTCCATCTCTGGCTAATGCTCAAAGAGGACAGCCTAGACATATACTGCATTCCACATGTGCTGTCATCCTCAAGTGTCTTTTGGGTTCATGCTTCAGGTTAAACTTTGAACAATCTAAACAGAGCCAGGCAATTTGTAAAAGTCTAGCTACTTAGACAGATGGGAGAGATACACAGCAAAGATGTTCCCAGAATTATTTCTTGAGTACACCAGTGACTTGAAACAGCAGACCCTTCTTCATTGACAGAGTCCTGAGGTGGAGGTGCCACAGAAGAGATAGATAGGAAAAGTAGGAGGTAGAAAAGATTAAAGTTGTGGTGGGGAGGTCCTGCATGAGCTATATCTTATGCCAAGTAAGCTTCTTAAGAAGAATAGTATCATACTGTATCCTCCATCCAGGGGGAAATGGAAGGCAATGGGAACATCTATGAAGTCAGCAGAAACTATAATACAATGGGACAAACCCAGGGAAAAGGCTAATCAGACAATGCTGCAGACGGGGAACACAGGGTATCTCAAGCACGTTACTGACTAAGCCAACATTTGTCTTGGGACTGATAACCAGTGCTCCATGGGCTCTCAGGATCTAAAGCAAGCTCTCCACAAAGGTCATGGGCCCACACCATTACCAGCTCTTTCAATCACATGCCTGGTTTTAGAGAAGCAGCTCTTAGGGAAAGCTCTCAAGGCCTAGGCCCCAGGCCATAACTAGCTCTCCCAAGAATGTTCCTCCTCCCTACCTGAAGGCCTAAAGGAAATCCTTGCTTGATCAGAAAAACAACACTGCTTTACATTTCAAATAGTTGCCAACTCATGTCATATTGCCCATATGCTAGAACTATGCTTTTCTCAGGAAGAAAACTGGAATTTTGTGGTACACCATGCCTTAAGGTTGCTATGACCTTATAATGCCTCCTTGAGCAGCTTGTTACAGGCCTGTTCTTTCATGTGGGGATGAGCCCAGTGGCTGGTTGTAAAATTACATTACATTACAGGGTGGCTCCCCTGTAATGATTTGGAGCCAAATGTCTGGACAATCCTGGTGAACAAATGTGTATTCTAGCATCCTAATCTCTAACAGGCCTGGATATCATATACTTATCTTTGGGGTGTTTCAGAGGCAGTCCTCCCTCAGCTAAATTCTACTTTGAGTAATTACTACCTCCTAAACATTGGAAAATGCTTTATATCATCAATTCTACTCTTCTACATGACAGCTTAGTAGTACAGTGCTACCCAACATTTGAGATGCCTTCTACAACTTTTGCACAAACAACTAACTAGAAATGGATCTTACACATAAAGGTACAATGCAAAGTGCTGAATGTCTGGAAGCTACTGGAGAAAATATGCATTGATGAATTTGGCAGCCTGCTTTCCATGAATGCACCAAAAGCATGTTGAAGTTGACTACAATGATCTTTCTACATACAGCTCCCTGCTCCCAATGATCTGTGAAGATGCAGTCCACAGAGCAAAGTTATTCAGAGGCCTGCCCCTGAGTCCAGGGAGTTGCAAGGACCTCATGGAACCTCACAGGACAAGGAAATCTGGCTGCAGGTTCCCACCCATAACTGGGGAGGACCCACCACACTGGCTCCCACAACCTCCCCATCTGGAGACAGCAGACCCTCACTCACCTGGTCACGGTTTCCCATGCTCTCTACTCAGCTCCCTGTAGCAGCACTCACGGCACAACACACAAGACCTCTCACACCAGCTACTCTTCAAAGCAAGTCCAGAAGCCTGCAGCCCGGAAGTGCCCTGCACAACTTATGACTGGCAGGTTGCCTAGACGGCCTGATTGGCTAGTGAGTTCTGAGTGACATCAGCACCACCCATAGGGTTACTCTGTGCTGAAAGACACAACACAATGGTTCCTGACCTTGCCTTCCACCTCAGACAAATACCTTTTCTACATCAGCAGACATATGCATTTCAATAGCACTTGTCCCTGGCTCTAACAGCAGAACCTGCCATCTTCCTGCTCTCCACAGGCACTTCCCCTTCTTCCTCCTGGAAACAATGTGGCTAGCTAGATTGTACAGCCCTATCACTCAGTTAGAAGGTTGCCTGGAATATTAACAACTAAAGAGGGATTTAAGGACACAAAAGGAGATGTTTGTTCTGTGGTTTCACACTGGGGTTAGGTGGGGTTAGGTGAACTGAAGGTATTTTTTACCTTGTTGACACAGTGACTTCCAAGATCCAGAAAAGAAAAGAAGGAACCAGATCACAAACAAGATAATAGATCTTTCTCCCATCAGAAGGCTGGATGATGGCTTCCATTAATTTAGGAGTTTTATTCCTGAAATTCAGAGCAAACTGTTGGTAAATGAGTAATAATAAAAAGAGTAGTCTACATGGAAAGTTGAATACTTAGAGAATAATGGAGCCAGGAAGAATGTCTTTATGAGCACTATTGTTAGCCAGCACATCTTCCTCAGTGGGGAGGTTAAAAAGAAAAAAAAAAAAACAGCTGCATTATTCAAGGTTCTAATGCTAGTAAAGGAGTGAACTTGGTAGCCATAGCTAGGGCAGGCAGGCAGAGACAGAGGGCTTCCTTCTTCAATATCCTTTATATGTGTCAACTGCTGCCAAAAGGTGCGGTCCAGATTAAAAGTGGATCTTATTGTTTGTTTGATTGTTTTTTTTGGTGTTTTTGAGACACAGTTTATCTGTGTAGCCCTGGAACTCATTCTGTAGACCAGGCTGGCCTCAAACTCAGAAAATCCAACTGCCTCTGTCCCCTGAGTGCTGTGCCTAATGATATATATTGCTATCAAGCAGCTAAAGGTGGATCTGACCATCACATATGATCCAGATTAGTCTTTAATTTCAAAATCTTTAAGAAACATTCTTCACAGATGTACCCAAGTCTTTGGTTTTACTTAATTCCAGAGGTAGTCAGTTTGACTACCAAGAATAGCCATCACAACAGCCAAGACAGAAAAAATTAGAAAGATTTCTTACTTGAAGGAGGCAAAGAAAGCATGGGAGTTATTTTCAAAACAATGCCTTTCCTAAACAAAGGAAGCATGTGGATTTTACTTAGGGAGTAGGAACATGTTCATGTAGAATTCTGCCTATTTATAAGCATGCTCAGTCAACAAATCCACTTCTGAACTGTGAAACCAAAATGAGCCATCTTAGAACTAAGACCAAAATGCTTTCACCCTAAAATTAAGGCCTAAGATTTCTCCTTTTAGGAATAGGCCATTAGTTACTGAAACCAATCAGTTCAGATTCCAGAAACCAGGAAGTGTAAAAGTACAGAGTCACAAGGTAGTCACGAGGTAATGAGGTAATGACTGTGGGCTTTGGAATGTCCTCTCCCTGGTTTCCAGGGTAACTGACTACAGAAATGTCCCCACCTGAGGGCAGCCAATGAGAAATGGTGGCGGGCAAACACTCCCTTAGAAGTAAGATTAAGCCATGATTGCTAGAAAGCCCCTATTTTGCCTTTAGAAACTGAGCTTGCAGACAGGCGGACACTTCCTCCAGCCTCCACTGTGTTGGATGTATTGGACAAAGCCCCTGCCTAGGCTTGTATTGTATATCCAGAATTAAACCTTGCTTTTGCATTCTGGCATGCTCCTCTTTGGTGGTCTCTCTAGGGGTCGAGATCTGGGAACAACAGAACATGATCACAATGTAAAAGCAGAGACATTTAGGGACATTCTTACCTCAAAGCCATGTAAGAACATATATAAATTATAAGAATGATGGAAAGAAATGCCTCTGGCAAGTTCATCTTGTACCACAAGGTCTTAGCTGAAAATCAAGCAAATGACACTGTGAAGGTAGACTGCTTTGGAGCCCATGGTGCCTGTCACTCTTGATGTTATATCTAAGTGATAACTGTACCAATGCCACAATTCTCACAGATAAAAAAGACAGAGAACACAAATAGAGAAAACATCCAGGAAAATTCACCTAATAGCACTGTATACTCTGCTCTTAGATGAACGGTTATGATGAGCTCTATTAACCTCAGAACAAAGCTGCTTTTGCCTCTGAGCAGGCTGGCTCAGGAGAAGGCCACAGCTGCTTCCATGAAAGACCAGAAGGAGTTCATTTTAACTAGCCCTGGCTGCTGTCTGTCTCAGGCCTGTGACATCACTGTAGAGAATTCCATTCTTCCCTTTTTCTAACTTCAATAAATAAAAATTAGTTATATGGTATTTTGTCTGCATGTGTCTGCGCACAGTGCAGACAGAGGCCAGAAGAAGGCAGGAGCTGCTGGGACTGGAGTTACAGCAAATGGTTAACTACCATGTGGGTTCTGGGAATGGAACCTGGGTCCTCTGTAACAACACCCAGTGCTCTCAATTGCTGAGCCATCTATCTAGCCTCTGTTTTTTATTTAAAATTTATTTCATTAAATGGTTCATTAAAAGATATTACATCCCTGTCCCCTTTTATCTCTTCATTCTATCCCTTCCCAAATACCTTCCAACTTCTTCCTTGTTAAGAATGGGTGAATAAGTATGCTGAATACATGAATACAACCTGCTGTGCCCATTTGTGTTGTATACATTTCTGTTGTACATATATGGATAACGGGCTGACCACATTGTACTGGATAATCAATTAGGGAGGTCATCCCTGGCTGAGGCTAATTCTCTCAACTAGAGGAGAATTCCACTTTTTAATGAGCATCAGGTGTCTGACCTTGCTTGGCCAGGAAGCAGAATCAAAAATAGGACACTTAGACCGGAAAATACCTTAGCAGTTATGAGCACTGAAGATTCTTTCAGGGCATCCTGCTTCTATTCCCAGTACATATAGGAGCTCACTACTATGTGTAACTCCAGTATCAGGGGTCTGATATCATCTCCTGGCCTCCCTGGCCCCCATAAGAAGAGGAGACTTACACCATAAAAATTATTTTTCAAGCTGTGTGTGATAGTGCATTCTTTTAGTACCAGAAATATGGGCACAGAGGTAGGAAGATCACTGTGAGTTTTAGAGCCTATTCTAAATAGTCTATACACAGACACAGACACAGACACAGACAGACAGACACACATACATACACGCACACACACATACACACACACACACACACAGAGGATAAGAACAAAACTAAATAATATATAAAGAAAAGGAGCACTGGAGAACAGGGACTATACAATACTTCTTAAAGACATTTCAAGTGTGTGCCACTGGTGCCCAAAGAATCATTTTCAAAAGTAAATATGGCTAAGCATGTGAACACATGTCATTAATCCCAGCCACTGGGAGAGACTGAACATTTGACAATGGGCCACCAAGTTACCATGCAACCTGAATTGCCCATTATGAGCTGGGTGTTATCAGACCCTCCAAGTCATAAAGTTGGCCATATACAGCAGCAACTGTTATCAAATGATAGTGGTATATAAGAGATCAGGCTGAAGCAGGTCCTGAAGGCACAAGCAATCTCCATGAAGAAGTTGACGGGATGCCTATGGTTTCTACTCCTGTTATAATACCTTCTGCTGCCAAACACCTACAAACACCCCTTCCTGATAAAGGTTTTTGGAGAAATAATATAAAATACCTTGGGGTAACTCTAAGTAAACAAGTGATGGACCTGTATGACAAGCCTTAAGTCTCTGAAGAAAGAAATTGAAAAAAAGATACCAGAATATGGAAAGATCTTCCATGCTCATGGAGAGGTAGAATTAACATAGTAAAAATGGTAATCTTACCAATAGTAATCTATAGATTCAATGCAATCCCCATCAAAATCTCAACACAATTCTTCACCGACTTAGAAAGAATAATATTCAACTTCATATGGAAAAACAAAAGACCCAGGATAGCTAAAAGAATCCTGTATAATAAAGCAACCTCTGGAGGCATCACCATTCATGACCTCAACCTCTACTATAGAGCTACAGTAATAAAAACTGCTTGGTATTGGCCTAAAAACCAACATATGAACCAGTGGAATCTAACTGAAAACCCTGACATTAACCCACACACTTATGAACACCTGATTTTTGACAAAGGAATCAAACTCAGGTCTTCTGCAAAAGCAGCAAGTGCTCTTAACAGCTGAGCAATCTTTCCAGTCACTCTACTACTTCCATTCTTTAAATGGAAAGTGTACGTCTGAGCAAGAAATTCCACTATAGGAAAATCATGCCGGGCGGTGGTGGCACATGCCTGTAATCCCAGCACTCGGGAGGCAGAGACAGGTGGATCTCTGTGAGTTCGAGGCCAGTCTGGTCTACAGAACTAGTCCAGGACAGGCTCCAAAGCTACAGAGAAACCCTGTCTCGAAAAAAAAAAATCAGCACCATCATGTTAAAATTACTTTTGTTTTATTGTCTCTTGGTGGCACAACACTGTGTACATATGAGTTGATTCCTGCTAATTGTGAAATTTCCCTCATGCATGTCATGCAGACGCCTACCTTTATAATCACATGGAGAGTATCATTTACATATCAGGAAATGATAATCCTGCTGAAGTAAGTGTATAAAAATGATAAAGAGAGATTACGTGCATTTTTAATTTTCAGATTTGCATAAGAAATTTGTTAAATAATACACAAAAAGTCTTGTCCCAGTGACCTAAAAACCTTCCTTAGGCCCCTAACAGTTCCATTACTTCCACATAGAACTTCCCTGGGGAACAATGTTTTAATATCTCAGCCCTCCAGAGACTTCCAGTACTCAAACTTTAGCAACCAGCAACCTCAAAGTCAGAAAAATGCACACCTCAAGCAATCCTCATTTATTGTTGCTTAGCTTTAAGTGCTAGGGATAAGTTTTTTCTATTACTACAGAAGTAATTTGACATAAACATTAATTTTAATATTGTCTTACCTCTAGTCAAAATGACCTTAGCTCAGTTTTCAAATACCTTCATCTCATATTTGTGCAGTCCTTCAGATTCTAAGAATATGATCTCATATGAGAACCCAGAAAAACTCAGCAGATATTACTATTTTTAGGTTATTGATAAGAAATCATGACCCAGAAAGGTTGATTTTTCTTGGGGCACATGGGTAGCAAAAGGCCAGAATGTTAGCATGACTCCTGTTTATTAGCCTGTTTATGATTCCTAATTTTTTGGTCTAATTTAAACCTTTTATATTTTTCTCTGTGTATGTAAAGCAAAGATTAAGTATAATAACTATCATCCCCAATCTGAAAACACACACACACACACACACACACACACACACACACACACATACATCTCTACTGTCCTAAAATAATATGAATAAATTGTTTAAGTACATTTTCACTTGATGGCTTTTTTGAAACCAAATGGTGACTCCTTATGTATTATCTTGTGTTGATGCTAAGTGACAGGCGTTCACTGGTGGCATTTTTAAAGTCACAGCTTCATTTTTTCTGAAGATGCTGGGTGTCAAACAAAGATGAAAATAGAATATTTTCCTCCTATAAAAAAGAAAGGTTACAACTGTATATTCAAACAGAGGAATTTAAATTTTTGAATGCCATAAGGTGCTAAGGTGAGAGCAGATGTTGCAGGTGTGAGGGAAAAAACAAACAAACAAACAAACAAACAAAAAAAAAAAAAAAAAAAAACGACTGCCTCCTCATGGAGAATCCAGGGAGAAAATGAGAAAATACCTCTGGGGCAAATTGTGGGGGCTAGTCAGCATCCTCACAAGGAAAACACAAGTACTGCTCAAGCTGAAATACATAATTCTTTTTTTTTTTTTTTTTGGTTTTTCTAGACAGGGTTTCTCTGTGTAGCTTTTGCGCCTTTCCTGGAACTCACTTGGTAGCCCAGGCTGGCCTCGAACTCACAGAGATCCGCCTGCCTCTGCCTCCCGAGTGCTGGGATTAAAGGCGTGCACCACCACCGCCCGGCCCATAATTCTTTTTTTTTCCCCCAAGACAGGCTTTCTCTATGTAGTTTTGCACCTTTCCTGGAACTCACTTTGTAGACCAGGCTGCCCTCGAACTCACAGAGATCCGCCTGCTTAGTGCTGGGATTAAAGGTGTGTGCCACCACCGCCTGGTTGAAATGTATAATTCTTAGAACACAATGATCTGCATTGTTGATGATAAAGAACCAAACAGAGGCCAAGAGATAAGTGAGAGCCAAAGTGTAAGTCATTTGGGAGCATTCATGATATATCTATCCTGTTTTGGATTTCCAAGGTATGAACTAGAGTTCAAAGCATTAGGATGTACTAAGAATGTTTTCTTTTTATTGATTTGATGTAATATTTTAGTCAATGAGGCAAACACATCTTATTCAAGAAAATATTCCTAGAACAGTTTTCATTGTTGGTCATTTGTTTTGCTTCTCTGGTGTACCATATACTGCAAAGTGTGATGCTGTGGCTTTTAAAATTATGGATCTGAGATGGATAGGTGGGTGGATGGATGGATGGATGGATGGATGGATGGATAGATAGATAGATAGATAGATAGATAGATAGATAGATAGATAGATAGATAGACAGATAGATAGATATAGACAGATAGACAGACAGATAGATAGATAGATAGATAGATGATAGATAGATAGATAGACAGACAGACAATAGGTTCTCCTTTCTAGTTTCCTATCAAATCTCTTTCATTTCAATTATCTGGAACTATAAAGAATTTTTTGACACCTTAAGAAGATGAAAGATTGCTGCATGCCACAGAATTATGCAGCAGGAATTCAGCTGTCATTTTGAGGCCAACCCATCAGAAACATGGATTCTGTTGGAGGAAACCATCACACAGGGGCATTTGGGATTATCTGCCTTTTGAATGGATAGCTGTTCTGGCTGCAAGATTTCCTGTGAGCTTCAGTGCTTCCCATCTGTTACAGCCTTGGGGTTTATTCCCACAGTTTAGCAGTCTTGATCATTTATTGAGCACAGTTTCCCCCCCATATTGGTGTATTTTGGATGACCCACCTCAGCTATGTGTGAAAGCAACCACACAGTGAAAACCATTGTTTCCCACAACCAGGTCTTTGTTCCATTTTCCATTATAAACTTAGAAGTCTGCCCCTGCAATTATCTTCATGGCAGAACATTTGGTCAGAAAAAGTATCTCTACAAATAGATCACAATTGGGGCCTTCACAAGACAGGCCCAAGGACAAAATTACAACTTATCTAAGTTTGTTTGCCCTCAGAGATAGGAAGAGCAGAGGGCCCTGGATTCACTCTGCCAGCAGATAAGGGAATTGTTGCTCCAGGCTAATCTCGCCGCACTAACCTAAAAAAAATTCTTAACTCTTTGTACCTTTCACCTTAGTTTATTGATCTAGCCACACTTAGGAATGTAGTATTACACACGCATTCCCCTTTTCCCTTCTTAGACTTCTCTATTTGATTGAAGGTCTCTCTCCCTCTCATTTGACCTCGTTCCCTTTAAGAGTTCACTGAGGTTTTTACAAGTCACCCCCACCTTGAGTCATAAAGAAAGCCTGACAGTCACTGCCTGGTGCAGTTCTTATCTGCTTTTATGACCCTGAAAGAATTCAAGCCTTGTGACCTTGCTTTGGTCAGAGAATTGCTAGTTGTGTATAGTGCATAAAAACCAAAAACTGTAGAGACTTGGGGAAGAACAAAGAGAGAGAAGAGCAAGGAGGCAGAGCAGAAGAATAAGGAGATACGCAACAATGTATGATGTGAGCAGATTCATTCTTTTGCCCCTTAGATATTACTTACTTTCCCCTTGCTTCTTCTGGTGCCTTTTTAGAACCCTGAATAGAAGGCTTTTAAGGCTGGCACTTAAAAGTCTTCATTAAAACATGACCTGTTGGGGTTGGGGATTTATCTAGTGGTAGAGTGCTTGCCTAGCAAGTGCAAGGCCCTGGGTTCGGTCCTCAGCTCCGGGAAAAAAAAAATGACCTGTGGTTGAAAGTTGAAGAGATCACCAACGGCCAATGATTTAATAAATGACGTCTAAACAACAAATCCTTCATGAAATCTGAAATGACTAGGCTTGGAGAGCTTCTAGTTAGTAGCTGGACCTGTGGAAATGCTTAAGGGTGTCAGTATAGAGTGTATTGAAGCTCCACCCCCAGACCCTACCTTACTCCATCCAACTCTTCAGCTGGCTCGTTATCTCAATCGCTTTGATAGGTTCTTTAAGAAACTAGAAAATGGCCGGGCGGTGGTGGCACACGCCTTTAATCCCAGCACTCAGGATGCAGAGTCAGGCAGATCTCTGTGAGTTCGAGGCTAGCCTGGGTTACAGAGTGAGTTCCAGGACAGGCTCCAAAGCTACACAGAGAAACCCTGTCTCGAAAAAACAAAAGAAAAAAGAAAGAAAAGAAAAAAGAAACTAGAAAATGTTTTTCTTTGAGTCTTTTCAGTGGTTAAACTAATTAAGCCCAATTTACTGACTATTGTAAGAATTCTAGTGACAACTTTGGGAGGCGACCTTGGCAGGTTGGAGCCAGGGGGCCCTAGAAAGTCGTGCCACACAAAAGAACTCATATGGAGAATTTATTGGGGGAGGAGAGAAAGAGATGCAGAGTGCACCTCTGGAGATGCAGTGCTGAGGAGAGAGGAGGAAGAAGAGAGGAAGGGAAGAAGAGACTGGGAAAGGGGGAAGAAGAAGGTGCAGACTCGGCCTCATGCGAAGAGACACGGGCACTGGTTTGCCTTTTTTTTTTTTTTTTTTTTTGGTTTTCCGAGACAGGGTTTCTCTGTGTAGCTTTGCGCCTTTCCTGGATCTCACTCTGTAGACCAGGCTGGCCTCGAACTCACAGAGATCCGCCTGCCTCTGCCTCCTGAGTGCTGGGATTAAAGGCGTGCGCCACCACCGCCCGGCTCAGTTTGCCTTTAATAAAGGGATTTAGCGCATGGGCACAGAGACTACTCAGTCACACAGCGCATGAGTGCAGACTATGTAATGACTTATGACAGTAGGACCCTGGGCTGACTAAGCATTTATCCGAATACTGACAGCGCACTTCCTGCCTTAGGACCCTGGGGCTGGCTAGGTGATGCCTGAAATGCTAACAAACATCCTACTTGTGCTCAACATCAGGATAAGCGTTAGTGTTTGCAGAGAGTGGGAAGTTTTTATGAAAATGTGTGTTCTGATGTTATCGTCAAGTGTCCAGTGATAATATTTAAATAAATTATTCAATACTCAGTTGGTATCTGCTAGAGTTATTTTTTTTCTTCTCCTCACATTCATTTTGGTGACCAGAGAGAAACTGTTCTTTATCAAGAGTTAACTGTTCAAATGAATAGGAAAATACTTTGATTTTTTTTTCACCCAGCTCCTTACAAACATGAGGTTATAAGCATTCTTGGAGACTGACGGCCAAGATACATATCTGTTAACAACTCAGTAGGCGCATGCGCTCCTCCAAGGAGTCAGCACAGTCAGTGTGCATAATTATCCTTTCCTACAAGTCCATTCAGAAATGACAGATCTCTGCTACTAAAAAGAAGAACACGAAGTCTGATAAAAAAAAGAAATGCATCTTTCTCTGCATCACAGAGGTGTTGCTTAAAAAAGATTATGATAGCTAAAGATCACTGGTTATTTCAGAAGTCCAAAGTCATTATCTTTGTTTGAAGCTTGTAATAGTGACCGCAAGGAGGTTAGTCTGCCTCTTATTTAGCAGAAATGCATAGAATGCAAGACACTAAGAATGTATGAGCACACAAAATTACACACTCATGAATAGATCCCACGAGACAAAAGGGGTAAAATTTGATAGCTCTGATTTATAGCTATATTTTGTCTATGAGCTTGTGGAAACAGATGGTGAGGGGAAAAAGAAAACCAGTGTGCACATTCCGATTTTGAAGGAGAAGCAACATTAAATCCAGAAAGCTATGATGAGTAATCTACTTGAAATGTACTCTTCCGTGTTTCTATGGTTTCTATCAGAGTGTGTTAAATATGATGTTTTTTTTTTTTTTCCTAAGAGAAAGAATGGGTGTGGGTTAATCTTCAGTGAGATCTTTTCCACCTAGCTGACAGCCATAGGAATCCCAGACATCAACCTGAAACACCTCCATGCATTTATTTAGTCTATTCCTGTCTGCCTTGTTTCCCACAGGACCCTGAAGACGTGCATAAATATTCGTATAGATAGTTCTTCTATATAATCTAAGAGGCTTCACGGTTCTTACTTAGAATGAGTGGCTGCTTCCTAGCCAGCAAATCTCCCCTCCTTAAGGAGAGCCTGTTCACCAGAAAATGCTCTGTTATCTGTAGCATTGCACAGCAAACTGCACAGCCCTGAAAAGCCAGTGCACAGTCTCTGCAGAACTAGAAATTAATCACTTACTTTTTTTTGTAATAAGCTAATATTTATTCTTACAATCTACCACTTTCAATTAGTACAAATAACCAATTACAGAAATGAAGATATGTGTACACACAACTCAGGAAAACAGAAGTAAAGAGACTGAGCCCAAGGACACCCTAACTTCATTGGAGGTGTGTATACCAATGGGTCCATCCCAGTTGGGCCAAGGACATACACACGGAGTGATAGTAAAAGTAACATTTTCCACAAATTGGGGAAGTGTGGTGGGTAGCCATTCCAACCTTGATCTGGAAGTTCCAACCCCCATTGAGGCTTCAGTAACTGTCACGCCTACAAGGCGGGGCCAAGGGAGGGCCCTGAAGACCCGAGATCCGGATGCACCATCTCTCTTAGTTCCTGGACCCTGGACGCTGAAGGTCTACCGAGGAGAGTTCTCGAGAGACCACCACCGGACTGTGCTGCGTCTTTCCCAGACCCTGCAACCTACCTATCCCTTCATTTGTAAGTTACACCACTAAATAAACCTCCCTTTTAACTACGTAGAATGGCCTTAATAATTTCACCAATAGGTAAGAGCTCTTACTTTATCCTTCTCTGCTACCTCTACAGGTCTCACTTTGCCTCTGCCAAAGTCATCTCCAGGCTTTGAAGGTTGGACATTTGAAAGAAGAGAGAGAAATGACCCTGAAGTTCCACAAGCTTCCCGTAAGCTAGCAGGCTATGTGAGGGACTGTAGTCAATGCAGATGCCCAGCCTGAGCAGTCCTCGGAGAGCAAACCACAATGGCCTATCACTAGAGAGCTGATAAAGGAGAGTCCTGAGCTCTTTGAGGTTGGATAGCAATGGGAGCGCTTCAGGATGCTGAAGTCTAGAAGCTAGCCCATGCGTCTTCTCATCTGGGAAGTTAAGGTGGGAAAAGGTAATGATATACCACAAGAGGTTAAGAAGCAAGACAGCCACTGAAAAAATTTTTTTCTTATTGTGCCAACAAATACCTTCTTTAATATCTCTTTAATGTGCTTGGACAAATATCCCCTGTTTCTTACCATGTAACTCATCACTTCTTACTTATGAGAGATGTAACCCAGCTGTATAGAGATGTATAGAGATGTAACTATAACAGAAGTCCCAAAAGCTTAGGCATGAACAGTCCATATAAGATAACACAGCCCTTTCCTTCTTGTCCCAGGGTATGGCGATCCCAGTAGCATGCTGGAACACCAACCATTGAGGGACTGCCAAAAATAGACCTCTCATCATCCTGTTCCGTGAGGGAGCCTGGTTTATTGGAGGGGCTAACAGTCAGAAGTTCTGCCTGCATTGGTTCCCCAGCTGTAAACACTCCCCTGTGAGACCCCCATCTCTGGCCCCCAAACAAAATCAACCAAAGCACATACAGAACTCAATGCTTCGCTTTGGTAAAAATAGAAATAAATTTCACAATGATCATCTGTAATTAGCTTTCCTGAGTTTGCAATTTTCTTGTTGTGCTAAAAAAAGGTCGTTCCAAGAGTCAATTAAATTCAGTTTCTGGAATACTCTGATTGTTTGCTTCCCAAACCTATGGGCCATTTTGTTTTATTTGCAATCTTAACAGAAAAAATAAAAGCCATATGACACATACACACACCCCAGGAGAGGATTCTCTGACCTTTATACGCTAGATGCTACACATTCGTTCTAGAAATAAAATGTCTTATGAATAAAACAAGAAATCCCAGTCTCCTTGACTAAGGAATTTCATTCTGTATACTTTCTTAATGCAAAAGAGAAGAGAAGTCAATTTCTTTTTAGCATCCATTCTGATATTTTCTCAAACCTAGCACATAGGTTTTCTGTTCTACATTTTCCTGTTCCTCAAATAAGAAAAGCATCACCTGAGTCAATCTCTCTACATGAAATCCTATGGCTGCCTCCTCCTCCAGCTCCTGGACCAATCAATTGGTGGATTTTTAATGACCTATTATGCTTTGGAATATAGGAGGTGAGCATTACAACAGAAAGGATCACATATGCTATTTCATGTCAGTTTCTGAAACAGGTCTGTGTGCTCTCATTGTACTGAAGCAGAAACCAAGATACAGTTTGTTTCCTTCACTTATTCAAAATGACTTGACCAAGGTACACAAGCTACATGGGGACATACACCATTAGAAATTATTTATGTCTTCTTCCTGTCAAGTTACACGACATTATAATGGAGTCAGGAAACAGATTCCATCCAGTAAAAAAAAAAACTGCAACTGAGGATTCTGTCTTCTGTGAGACCCTATTCTCTATTCTTTTTTTTTTTTTTTTTTTTTTTTTTTTGGTTTTTTTGAGACAGGGTTTCTCTGTGTAGCTTTGCGCCTTTCCTGGAACTCACTTGGTAGCCCAGGCTGGCCTCGAACTCACAGAGATCTGCCTGCCTCTGCCTCCCGAGTGCTGGGATTAAAGGCTTGTGCCACCACCGCCCAGCCTATTCTCTATTCTTGTTCATTGCTTTCTCATTGCTTTATCTACAGAGTGAGTTTCAGACAGGCTCCAAAGCTACATAGAGAAACCGTGTCTCAACACCCCCCCCCCAAAAAAAAAAGATTTTAAACTTCAGATTTTAACATTAATACAATGTGAGTCTTTCTCACATGTCTATTCCTGAGGATGGCATTTTTCTTTCCTGGTCTCCAATTACCAAAACTACAGGCCTGAAGATTTCATAAATTTTAATTCTTGTCTCCAGCCTACATTTCAGCAGGCTGGCAGAAACATCAAAGCAGTAGTTGTAGACCACAACCTGCAGTACTTTCCCTGGTACGGATGCCAGCAGAGATTCTTGTCTATGTGATGAGGACCAGTCCATCCAAATGTAATTGTTCCTTGCCTCTACATCCAGGTCAGATGACCACATGCCTGGGTTACCTCCTTACTTTTAACTAGCCAGAGTCCTCCTGACCACCTGTGCCCTGTTTCAGCTTGAAGCAGCTATGGAGACTACTTTGTCCTGTGCTCCCTATTCCAAGGACAGGCTAGAGGGCTAGGTTAGGGATGGAAACCCTGGCACAGAGTCCACCAAGAGGGTCTTTTTCCTTTCTTCAGAGGGTCCTTTTCTCAAAGTTGGGGGGCCATACCATGACTCATGAGCTCCTTCTCTCCTGTTATCATTTGGCCTTGGGATCTTTCCCCTGTCACTCTTCTTTGCCTTCTCAGGGGACAGCTTAAGAAATAATTATTTCTATATAAGTCATTCAGGATTATAATATGGCTGTACTCAAATACCAGAACTATATATACAGGGCCTTAAAATGTAATAGATTCAGATATCACTGCCAACAGCTTAAAAAGTGTCTCTCCTTACTCAAGGTCTATTCAGGCTTAGGAATGTGAACTTTCATGTCCTTACTACCATCATTAACCTGTAACTAACTGGGAAACCTGTATATTCAGATTTAAGTCATATATATGCTCTCAAAGTTATAAATGCATCTAAGAGATTTTGGTCCCTCCAGTCCTCAAACACCTGTAGAGATCTGAGAATATGGCATTTAATATAAAAGCTTTTTATGGTAAAGAGACATGTTAGCTCCTGGCAGCATCCTGTATCTTCTCAAAGAAGATGGGTGGCCGCAGAAGAACCTGGAAGCTTGTGGTGAGGTTGGTCAGACAGCAGAAAGCTGAGATCCTGTCCAGATTATAAATAAGAGGAATAATAGAGATAGGTTGTCCTCTCCACCAAGACAGGTAGGATGACCTCCTCAAATTTCTACTTTACAGAAAAAATCTGTCAGATCTTCTGTGCTTATCAGCTGAAGAAGTGCTGCCTTTGGGGCCTCTGTCCCCCCAACAACCACAGAGAGACTTGGGATTGCTGCCTAGGTAGCTGGGAAGCTGTCTCACTTCTTCTTAAATGTATCCTTGTTAGATCTGATGATGTTTGATGACTAGGGTATCAGTTTAATAGCCCCAGACTTCATGGTACAGGATAGACTGGTTTCAGATATAACTCCAGAGGCTCAAAGTTTTAATACTCATAAATACAGCTTTAACAAACTGATGGAATATTAACTACAAAGAGTTCTTAAGAGTCCTTAAATTTTTATGGATTTTTAACCCTTCTGCTATGATGTGAATTCATTCCAGCTGTCTTACAGATACCTACAGGTTCCTAGAAAAAGTCCTGCTAAATCTATTCCACCTGTCTTACAGATACCTGCAGGTTCCTGGGAAAGGTTCTGCTACTGTATCAAGAAACCTGGTCTGATAAAAACTTAACAGTCTCCAGAGTCCATTTTGACCCCACCCATTTTTTGAGCACATTTAGCAGAATCACTGTTCCTGCCTGACCTCCAGAGAAATAGATACCACGACTTCTATACTCCTGATTTGGCCTACCATTTCCCCCCAAGCTCCTGGAACATCACTTCTGCAACCTGCCTTCTAAGCTCCCTCTAGGAACAGATGCGTCTGAGATCTCCAGCCAGGCAGGACTCCTGGTTCCCCTCTCCCCACTTCACCCTTTGTCAGCTTGAAGCAGTCTCTGGAATTCAGTGCCCACGTCCCCCCACTCGATATTCATAACTCACCTTTTTATAATAATTTAAAAAAGGAGGTTAATATTCTGACCTGCTCTTTGGTGCCACCCTGCATCCTCACATTAAAGCCTAATTTTAAGAAAAAACTCGGCCCTTTCCTCTCTCTCTCTTCTGCTTTTCCTCCCACAAGGTGCACACCTTTGAACTCTCTCTCTCTCTCTCTCTTCTTCTTCTTCTCTCTCTTTCTCTCATCTCCCACTCTTTTTCTATCTTTCCCTTCATCTCTCTATTACAATAAACTTATTTCCATGCAGCGTATGGGTTGTGAATGTCCACCTGCCACTGCCGCTGTATCCACAGAGGCATGCCAGCATGTTTTCCCACGAGCGTGGGATACCTAGGCTTGGACAGCTGGCGGTTCCCCACACATGAATATTTCTCAAATTTATCCTTCTCAGATCTGATGCTGTTTGATGACTAGGGTATCAGTTTAACAGCCCCACGTTGGGAGCCAATGTTATGAATTATTCACGGGAAAATTGTTTTCAGACAAATCATATACAAGCAGTTATCTCACTATGTCTAGTAGAGTCAGTGGAAACTCAAACTAAGATACTACAAGAAAGAAGCAAAACACAAGCTAAGTTCACCAGTGTACTCCAGATCATGGAGAGAAAGAATAGCACCAAGGCAGTGTTTGCTGTTTGAAACAATCACTCTGTTACCCAGGCATGCCTCCAATTTATGATTTTTCTGCTTTGGTTTTCTAAATAGCTCAGATTATAGGTAAGTATATAGCATTGCTAGATTATCACAAAACAAATACAAGGATACAAACAAAAAGTGTAAAATATGTGTGGGTAGTTAATTATTATTACAGAATTAAAATCATATGTTTTTACATATTTACAATACAAATGTGATGTAAAATATTTACCAAGATGTGTGTGTGTGTGTGTGTGTGTGTGTGTGCGCGCGCCTGTGTGTGTGCAATGCTTAATAGAGACATATACTTTTTCTTTTGAACCACGGATGGTTGAATCCTTCTTTCCAGAATCTGTGGAAAAGAGAAGGGTTAGGACATAGAGCAGCTGTTATACTTCTTAGAGTTCTTACAGGGAATGTGATCTGTGTTCTGAGAAATGATAACTCCTGGAGAAGGCCACAGCTGTAATGTAGTCCATGGGCTTCTGAAAGATCAAATATGGCACTGGGGAGAAGAGTACTAAGGAGGCAAAGACTGTTATGCTCACATCATGAGCCCCCATAGATCACCAGGAGTTCGAGTTTGTATGCAAAAACAAAGAGCCTTTATTGCAAGCTCTATCTTTGGCCCCTGGTCCATTCTGACACAGCGGTTGGATTAGGGAGAGTATTGAGCTCAGTTATGGCAGGATTTTTAAGGCCTAAAAGATGGGGGTGTTGGGGAATTCCAGATTCAGATGGGGGCTCACACAAAAATCCCTGAAACATAGCAAATATTTCAAACATAAAACAAGAGTGAATGTCAATAAGTATCCATTAAATAACAGGCTTTGTATGAAAGAGAGAGCACAGTAGAGATTGTGTGTTGAAGATGTCTAAGTTACTTTACATTTTCAAAGTAAAATGATATGTGAAATAAATTTCACTAATCCATCCACTTCCAAAAAACACCCAAAACTTGCCTGTGCATATTGTTTTGTAGAGTCTAAGTTCATTAGGAACCCATACTTTTAAAGCTTTAGTGTTTCAATTTTATGTCTTTATGTTTAGCAACTGAAGTATACACACACACCTCTGAAATCCATTAATTAAGGATGAGCTCCTTAATTGTTTACCAAGTACAATGTGGTGAGCCCATTATCTATATATGTACAACAAAAATGTATACAATACAAATGGATGCAGCAGATTGTTTTCATGTTTTTAGCATACTTATTCACCCATACTTAACAAGGAAGAAGTTGGAAAGGATTTGGGAAGAGATGGAATGAAGGGATAAAAGGGGAACGTGATATAATATCTTTTAATTAATCTTTTAATGAAATAAATTTTAAATAAAAAAACAGGGGCTAGATAGATGGCTCAGCAATTGAGAGCACTGGGTGTTGTTACAGAGGACCCAGGTTCCATTCCCAGAACCCACATGGTAGTTAACCATTTGCTGTAACTCCAGTCC
>CABHPP010124643.1:5921-20774 GCA_902168425.1 Peromyscus attwateri
AGGGGAGTGGGGGGCAGTGATGATACAACACTTCGACCAGTCCAGGTGCTGAGCCAGGTTGACTGAGGAAGAGGAACAGAGAAGGAGATGGACACCTGAGCCAAGCTGCAGTGAAATACTATGGAAAGAGATTAGCTGGGGGAGGCTGGAAAATGTCAGACATGTGCCCCACAGACGAGGCTTTTTAAATGGTTTGTTTCACTTCCAGAATTAATTGTTCTAAATCACAAAAATGTGTATCTGTCTGGGCTCTTTTGGTTTCCAGCCTTTACTTCTGGAATGAAGATCTCATTCAGTTCCTGTGAAAGACATGCCTGTGCTTTTATTTTAGGATCACTATGACTGGGGACTTCGAGCTATTAAGTCTGTCTTGGTTGTAGCTGGCTCTCTGAAACGAGGAGATAAAAATAGACCCGAAGATCAGGTACTGCAGTGCTAAATGATGTTGTAGAGTGAGTAGCTAAATGGCTTTAGACAGACGCAAGTGTATACCTGGCTGGTGAGGCGCACACAATCCCGTTTATAAAAACATCTATTCTTAATGCAGGATATTTTAAGGGTTGGCATTTCTTGAAAGTGGTCACAAGTGTTCCTGAGTGCAGAGATGGGAGCCTGGGAAGGAGAATGTGATTTTATAAGTGCTTTTGAAATATCAACCCCAAAAAAGTATTTTGACAGATATAATAAAAGAGCTTAGTAATTACTGTTTGATTTCCTTTGAGAAACATGTAGGAACTCTGATTAGTGTAGTTGGGATATTAATTCTGAACAGTCAGTGAGCACACAGTCAGTCCAGTGAGGCACAGAACACCCACTGTGTGGGGCAGGCATGTAGACAAGAGGTTCACACAGCGAGACTTGTGTCAACCACAGAGTTGACACAGCATTTGTGAAGCCACCAGGGAAGTTTCTGTTCTCCTGAGAGAGAAATGGTGGTGGTACAGCAAGAATTCTCCTTGTATAGGAAGGGGTAAGATAAGGGGTTTTTAAATCAGGGTAAGCATTTATCTCTTCAAACATCAATTATTTATTTGTGATTTAAAAAAAAAACTTTCGAAGTCCTTACTTTAGAAATGTGCCTCGCCCTTGAGACCCAGTGTCCTCTGTCCCCTGTCCCAGGTGCTGATGCGATCACTAAGAGACTTCAATATGCCTAAAATAGTGACTGATGATGTCCCGGTGTTCCTGGGCCTGGTTGGTGACCTGTTTCCAGCCCTGGGTGTGCCTCGGCAGAGGAAACCACAATTTGAACAGATGGTCAAGCGGTCCACCCTGGAACTCCGCCTGCAGCCCGAAGAAAGCTTCATCCTCAAAGTAAAAGACTTACTGGCTGTTGGTGGCAGGCAGTGTGATTGATAGTTCATGTAACTGCTTAAGTGATATTTATCCAAAACGTTAACTATATTACAGGGCTTGAATGTGATTTTATTAAATACTTTCAAGCATTTCATGTCATAGTCAGCTAAAGAACATGTTAAGTAAATGCTTCAATATCTAGTCCCTTCCATCAAGGACTTTAAAACATAGAAATGACCATCATGATACTAAAAGTAACACTTTTTAAATTAATTACAAAACTTCTTGGTAACACATGCCAAAATTTTATTGTGTTCTTTCTTCCTCCAATTTGTAGAATTCTGAAAGTAAAATCATCAGTGTGTTCTTGTAGGGAGAGGTATTTCAGCATACATGACAAGCACTCAGGAAGGTACTCTCTGACTTATCCAAAGCTGTGCCCAGACAGGGCTGCACTGTGGTCAGTGAACACATGAGCAACAATGCATCACAAGCCTGTGTTTCAGACAGTTTATGTGATGGGAGTCATTACTGCCCGTGAGGAATGACCGCTATACATCATTTCGGGTGAAAACTCTGCGTGTACCAAGTTATATAAAGTTATGAAACAGGGGCCAGGGCTCAGTGAGGGAGAGGACCTGGATTTGAATCCCCTACCCATGTGAGATCCGGGTGTGGCAGTGTGTGCCTGTCACCCCGGTGTCGGTGGAGGACAGAGACAGGTAGGTTCAGGCACCTCATTGTTCTCTAGAGCCGCGATTCTAAACGGAGTCTTGACCCCTTTGGGAGCTGAATATCAGACATCCTGCATATCAGATATTTACACTCCAATTCATAACAGTAGCAAAATGACAGTTATGAAGTAGCAACAAAATAGTTTTATGGTCGGGGGTCACCACACATGACCTGTGTTAAAGGGTCACAGCGTTAGGAAGGTTGAGAACCGCTGCTCTAGAGAATAAGGTAAAGAATGACAGAGCAGGACACCCAGCATTAATCCCTGGCCTCCACATATATATATGCATTCATACCTTACAAGTGTTGATGATGATGATGATGATAATTGATGACAATGATGACTTCATATTATCCTCCCTTGTGCTGTTTATGTGGGAAATCTGCAAGAAGCCATACTGTGGACTTACAGTCTATTTTCCCGTATGTAAGTGGGGGCTGACTAGGGTTTCAGGAAATCACTATAATGAGTAAGTTGTCTTTGGCCGCTCAATCATGAAGGCACCCGAGTGACAGCTGTCTGTGTGCAGGTTGTCCAGCTTGATGAGCTGCTGGCCGTGCGACACTCCATCTTCGTGGTTGGAAATGCAGGCACCGGGAAGAGCAAGGTAGGACAACCCATGCTGTGCCTTTTAGCCTTGGAGGAATCTTCTGGGGTGGGGAGGGGCAGCGACTTTCAGCGGAAGCCCGCGTTGAGTTAGGATCTGAAACCACTGTTGCCCTTCATCAGTTGACACTGTTACCGTTTATATTGAGAGAAAGGGGGTGAAATGGGACATTTTGTGTACACACATGCACACGCACACACATGCACACACACACACACACACACACACACACACACACACACACACACATACACACACACACCAGGAATAATAGGCTGAACCAGAGACTCTCCACACAAGACAGGCAACATTGTGCTGTGTTCGGGCCTGCACCTGCACACACATCTGGCCTCTTTCACCGAGGTGAGAATGCTAGGATGAGTGAGCCACCTGGCTTGTGGGACTTGACGAGCACTGCCCACCTTTATCAAAATGACCTTCTTGCTTTTTTAGGGTTACCATAAACTCTCCTTCCATATCATTAAGAAAACAAGTGCAAATATTTCCCCTCATTATTCCTCCAGAGATAGAGCCTTCCTCTGGGCCAAAACAAAGCTTGAGAGGAAAAGAGGGTGACAGCACCCACATTTTTGAGGTCCCTGTTGTGTACTGGGCAGGTGACTGTGTGTGATTTTCTCCATCGCGATGAGATGCTGTGGGTGTTATTAAGCCCTATTTTTAGTTCACTGCTTGACTCTGTTTGGCCTTCCCGACAGTCCTGGCAGCGCACTTATTTTCTTGGTTGGCAGACGGTGTATGCCGAGCTGTGTGCCTTCCCATTCAGGATGCTCGGGTATAAACACACTTGGTGGCCAACAACTAAAAATAATCAGAATGGGCATGTGAGTTCTAGAGCATGGCTGCACACGGCACTTGCCAGTCCTCAGAGCTGAACCCAAAGGGGAACAATTGCTGGGGGAGGCTGGGTGTGGAGGTTTTCCTAGTGAAAAATGTAATCATTGCAATATTAAAGTAGATTACTGATAGACCTATAATTACTTTGTTAGTGTAACTTTCAGATGTAGGCCATGGTTCATGGAAGGATAAAATTAAATTCTGTAATTTCTAGTAGATTAATGGTTTCTAAAAATGTAAGCTGCATATCCCTAAGGCATTTTGTTTCTTTCCTCTACTCTTCACCTATTCTGTCCTATTCAACACATACTTAGGCTGACATAAGCAGGACCGTGTTATTTACCCACTCACCATCCTAAAGTGGATGGCAATGTTTTACCAGCCCTTCAGAACTCCTAGGATTGTCAAGGATGATACAGATTTAAAACAACACCCTTGGCTTTTCAGGGGACAGTAAAGGACAGGTAGGACAGATATTTGGGTCAGTTAAATAGATACCTACCTAATGAGGCCCAATTCTGAGGTCTTCCCCTTCAGGCTTCTTTTGTTGATTAGCTAGTCTCCAAGCACCAGTGGCACTGTACCCTGGGTATTTGCTTTGAGGCTGTCCAGGGCACCGACACCTGTGGAGCAGCAACCCGGCCTCTGCCCGCCACACGCCCAGAAGCACAGCTCTAGTTCCTCCGAGTCAAGACCACATCCTGTGAGGGTTCTCTCACTGCTCTGTGTCATTGGGCCTTGAAGAATGTCTATACCAGAATTGTCATCCCTGAGTTTTGGTTGGAATGCACACTGTGGGTCATCCCTCAGCCTGTTAAGTGAGGAGCTCTGGGAGGGCTTCAGCAACCCATGTTGACAGCCTCTGGACAATTCTGAGATAGTCTACAGAGTAACCTCATGAACAGAAATGCTTATATACATACATGTATAGTTAAAGATCTCAATACCCAGTCTATGTATAAAGATCTCAAATCCATTCTATGTACATAGCTAAAGATCTCAACTGATAAAGCAGCTTTCTCTCGTCTGTCTCAGAGAATTGGGGGAACTGATTCTGTCACCCCAAGCATCCATGGGATTGAATTTTACAAGATGAAGATGGAGATGTACCTATGGCCATTTTTCCTGCCTTCTGCACTACGCACAGGATATCCAGTAGCACATGATGCGTTAGGAGAATGCTTGATCAACCTCTCACTGTCCCTTTGTCCAACTCTTACATTAGTTTTCTTGGCTCACTCTTCCCAGATTTTGAGAACATTGAACAGAACATATGTTAATATGAAACAGAAACCCATTTGGAGTGACTTAAATCCCAAGGCTGTGACAACAGATGAACTCTTTGGTTTCATACATCATGCTACCCGAGAATGGAAAGATGGCAAGTACTATTTCCCTTTTGATGCACTAAAAATGTCTTTTTCTTTATCTCCTTTTAGAAATCTGTCTTTCAGTATAAACCATAGCCATACTCACAGATTTTGGTCATAGTCACAGTTTAACTGTGTGTTGATGAAATCAAAAGTATAGCTGGTCACGTGACCTGCAGACTTAAACAAGGTTTGAGGAAGTGCTTGATTGTGTTTGTCAGGTTCCAGCTCAGAGCTGTGTGTTTCACTCACACCACTGATAGTAAGGCCCCTAGTAATCCAGGGAGAAGTCAATGTGAATGTCCTGTTTCTAACGTTCCTAAGATGAGACACTCAACGAATGCAGGTCGGCATCACAGTTGTTGGACACAAAAGGCAGCAGGCCATGCTTCCTGCCTAGAAACTGAAATTGAAAACATTTTGAGCATAAGTTTGGGGGTTCGGAATATTTCAGATGTTTGATTTTTGGATTAGGAATATCCAGCCAGGAAAAACAATGCAAACATTCCAAAATCCCTGAGAATTCGACATTGGAAACACTTCTAATCCCAAGTTGTTGGGGTAAGGGACACTCAGTTTGTATTTGGGAACCATTAGAAAAGCTGATGGCTTCCACTTCAGTTATGGTGGCCAATTTTACTGACTTTAGGGGTTTTTTTATACTTTTTTTTTGGTGTTTTGTTTCTTGTTTTTGATTTTTTGAGACAGGGTTTCCCCGTGTAACAGCCCTGGCTGTCCTGGAACTCGCTTTGTAAACCAGACTGGCCTCGAACTCACAGAGATCCATGTGCCTCTGCTTCCCAAGCCCAGCTGTGGTTTGTTTTTTATACCAAAGACGTCACAGAGGAATTCTCCACTGAAGCAGGTTTGCTGAAGTTCATAAAGCCAGCACCTACAGAATGCTGCCTGAACACACAACATACAGACACATGATAACAGCAAAATGGGTGCTTTTCTACATCTCACATTTTGACAGCCTCGCATAATTCTCATGACTGAAGCTGTGAAGTAGATGGGTAGCACTTTGAAGCATGGGATTTTAAAATTTAAACCTTGAATAATGTAATAGGAAAAAATGGAATAATATAAAAATATAATAAAAAAGGTGAACTATGCCAGGCAATCTAAGATAGATACTGAACATGTGTATGTGAAAAGGGATGATGTCTTCACTTGTTACGAGTTTTCAGTTTATATTCATCACTGCCTATAAATCTCAACAACAGTTCTTCAAGGAAAGCATTTTCCTGTGTGTGACAGGTGCTAAGCTCATTTACCAAAGGTCGGGACCCTCCCCCAGAGGTGAAGCCTGCCTATTTGTACGTAGGATAACTAACTGGATAGAGAGTCCACCTAGAAAGCGCAGAAAGAGGCCACTGTATGCCACACACGAGAAAGAGGGAGCAGCTTTCTGTTATTTAGCTGATAAAGGAGCTTCCAGGAGAAATAAATGTATTTTAGAGACAAACAGTCCTTGACTGTATTAACAACATTTGCTCCTGCTTTGCAGGCCTCTTCTCATCCATTCTGCGAGAGCAAGCGAATCTCCGGCACGATGGACCAACCTGGATAGTCCTGGATGGGGATATTGACCCTCTGTGGATCGAATCCCTGAACACGGTCATGGATGATAACAAGGTAAAAGACACTGTGGTACCACTCCTTAGCCCGACATCCAAGGGGCACTGAGAATGTCATTCAACTGTTAGTGTCAGTAATCTCTTATACTCCGTAATGTAGTATTTTTTATGGAATCATTATTTTGATGAATGATGTTTTCCTCATAATTCATAGTTAAAGAATTTGAGGGAATATGTTTCCCTTGTCTCTGAATTGAATCACCTTTCATGAAAGTTAGGTACATAGATAAGAATTCCGTTTATCTGCCTTATAGTTTTCTAAGAGCCAAGCATTAAATTCTTTTATCTTAGACAGTCTGACTAAATATTGAATACATAGACAACAAAGGAATGATTTTGTGCCGTATGATAACTGATGAAACCTGGTAATGCAAATTAAGTTGTTCCTATGGCTACAGATTATGTTTAAATGATTTCCCAAGCGTGTTGTGTGGTTGTCCTGGGAACAGCAAAGACAAGAGATCCCACGTGATACCAAAAGAACAACATAAGGCCTGTTGTTGGGGCAGGAATGAGAAATTGGGAGCCAACGTTACTCCAAAGTAGCATCAGTGACCACCTTAGCAGCAGGAACTGCTTTCTGAATGAAGACGCTGTTTATCAGAAAACAGAGGTCTGGGGTCTTTACACCCATGAGTGACTATAGGACATTTGACATTTGCAGTGTTGCAGATTCTCAAGATTTGTTTATTGTGGAATTTGGGTCTTATGGGAGTCTACTTATATTCGGATTAGTAACAGTTACTACTGCTACTGGAGGATTGGCGGTCATGAGTCCGTGAAGGCAATTTTATTCTTTAAGGGTTCAGCCAGACTGCCTCTGGGTAGGCTCAGATCTCAGTTGAGATGAGTATACCTGTGGCTGCCCTACTAGAGACAATACTAGTTGTGATGGTGTGTTGGCTGCTGTTTGGGCGCCTGGTGGCAACCTGCCTCTGGCAACCACCACATACTGCTCATTGCAGGTGCTGACCCTGGCCAGCAATGAGCGAGTGGCCCTCACACCCTCCATGAGGCTTCTGTTTGAGACCCATCACCTGAGAACAGCCACGCCAGCCACTGTCTCGAGAGCTGGCATTCTGTATGTGAACCCGCAGGATCTGGGCTGGAATCCGTGAGCATTTCTTTCTTTTCTTACATTTTTTTTAAATGCATGTGACATGAGCTTTATTGCATTACCATCAAGGAAGGCAAAGTTGAGAGGCAGACAGTGTATTGGCACTGTTGTCCCACTGCCACCGCCACCACCATCCACGGAACTTTCTCCATCTTCCCAGATGGAGACTGTGCCTGCTAAGCGGTAACTACTATTCCTCACTTGCCTGAGTTCCCTGCCTCCACCTTTTGGCTGTTGTGGATGGTGTTGTGAATACGGGCATACAAGCACAAATTGCTCTTCAAGGTCCAGTTTCAGTTCCTTAGTGATAACCTCAGGATTGCTAGGTCAAATGCTAACTCAGCTTTTCATCTTTAAGGAATGGGTATCACAGTTAACCACGGTGGCTGCACCACGTTACCTCCCAACTGGTCCCCCACAAGAGGATGCTGAGATTGCTATACACTTGCTGGCACTGTCCTTTTTTCTTGTGTTCTAGTTTTCCTCCCTGTCTGCTTTCTAGGAGCCTCACTGAGTGGTGTGAGGTGGGATTTCACTGTACTCCGCACTTGCGTTTCTTCAGTGGCTAGTACTATGTAGGGCATGTTTTCATGTGCGTGCTAAGTGTTTGTATGTCTATAAGAAAAAGTCCATTCAACTCCCACATCCATTCTCTAATCAGCTGGTCTTAAATTTTACTTATTTATTTTAATCTCAGTTAAAATGATTTGAAGAAGATATTACTAATTAAATGTAAGGCTCATTGCATTAATTTAAAGGTAATTAAATTAGCACCCAGGTGTCTAAGTCATTTTTACTTACAGATTATCTTGATTACACACTTAGAAAATATTTAACACTCAGTAAATATGTGTTGAATAAAATGAACAAATCATCATTTACATGAAGCACTTAGATAAATAAATCATTTTGTGAGCATCTGCATGTCTGTGCACATAATATGCACATATATTTAAACAATAGAAATGCTTCATTTCAAGCAAGGGTTTTGTATCTCTTGCTTAGATCACACTTCTCAGTTGCTGTGTGGTTATGTGTCTCCCACAGTGTTCTCATTCTGAGAACCTCTGAGCTGGGCAGGTGACCACAAGCTCCTATAGCAGACGCTCTCCGTCAGCCCCTCTACACAACCTTCTCACCTTGTCTCTGCCCCAGACACTGTTCCATGTAACACATACCCGGACTCCCTGCCCTCTGGCTTCTGGTTTCTTTGGCTCATGAAGAACCTTGGCAGGAAATCAGAAGGAGAGATGAGAGCGAGATCAGGCTCTTTTCTGAGCCCTCCCCAACTGGGTCACCTGAGGATGGCAGTGGAGCTTAGCTCAGGTCAGTAGCCCTTCTGTGATTCTCCTGAAGCTGCCTTCTTCTAGGTCCTTCTAGTCATCCATTCTCGTGTCCCAGCATTCCTTGCTTTCAGCCTGTGCTAGCAAGTGGCCCTCACTGTAGCGAATCCTAAGAATTCCTGAATTTATAAAGAGAGAAAGCTGATTTGGGCTCCAGCAACAGAGGCTCAGTCTCTCATTCTTTGGGCTCTTGGTTTAGGGGCCTGTGATGAAGCAGTGCATTGTGGTAGAACAGAGCTGTTGCCCTCGTGAGCGAGCTATCAAAGAGAGAAAGGAAGAGACCTGGACCTCCACTGTCCTTTTTAAAGACACATACACAGTCACCTCACACTTCTGCACCCCGTATCTTGCAAGTGCCACCACCTGGCGTGAGCACCACGTGTTTAACCTAAAGGGGTTTTTGAGGTGCTTGTAAACCCAAACCTTGTTGCTCTTTGGTGTCTCTCCACCCTCCTGTCACTTTGTGGCTGGTCCTTTTAATCATCCTTCCCCTGTTCTTTAAGAAGGACCCCTGCTTTCTGCCAGGTGCTGCTCTTCTTGTGTGCTGATGCTCACGGAGAGAACCATGGCCAGTTCTTTGCATTTGTCTGAGGGAAAGAGTTTTCAGCCTCTACAATGCAAAATTGCTCTTAGGCTAGTGTGGGTGCCCACAGAGGTTTCCTACTGAGATCTGAGCTTGCTTTACCCAGCAGGACTGCATAAGGGGATGGCTTGACCATGTGCGTGGTTACCAAGTGTTTGAAAGAGTCTGCACTTGGCCTATGCGGTATGCTTTGATCTAGTAAGGGGGAGGTCTTTTGCCCTGCCCCTTGGCATTGTTATAAAAAGCCCCTTTGAAGAGACACAAGGGGCTGGTGGATATTGATCCAGATACTTCCAAAGCTATTTTGTGTTTCTGTCTGTCTCAATCTCCACTGTCTTTCTATCTACAAATTTTTCATCCCTCTCTCCTCAAGAGTACCCTGGGTAAAAATGGGAGCTAGCATCTCTCCCTCTCTAGGTAGGATTCTGTTCCTGGGGTGTTTTTGTTTTTTAGGACTGGCTTAAGGAATCTTATACCTGCCCTTCAACTCCCCCACCTCTAGAGCAGGGTCTTCGTTGTGCGGCAGACCACATTCACTTCCTTCAGAGATCCCTCATCTGTTCCACTGTGTTCTGATGGCTCCCAAGTCCCTTTGCCTTTCAGTCGCAATCACATCATAAGGCAGTTGGTGCTTATGATGGCTCAGAATGACTGTCTACTTAAAGAAGGACTTTTATTCAAAGTCCCACGTAGCTTCAAGGGCCATCCAGTTTGTATTAAGAGCTAGACAATCTTCTCTCCCTGTTTTGTCTCAGTTTATGGAGGCTTTCATTGTATCAGAGATGAATGTGTTGGTTTTAATTTTCATGTGATTAACCAAGGATCCAGTCAAGACATTTCCGGAATAAAGGGAATCTTCTCTAAGGGTATTTTATTTCTTTACTTGCTGTTGCCAGAGAGTTCCAGCAATCTCAGGTTTCAGGTACTTCCTTTCACTCTGTAATTATTCGATAATTCACTGCCTTACTTTAATGCCATAATGTGATGTGATATAGCTTTATGTGTATTGTTTATTCAATATTCATTTATATTCAGAGATCAATATATTAACCTCATTTTCTGAAGCATTAAGAAGTATTAGTTTTCTGCAGCTGCTTGCTTCCAAGCTAGCAAGTGTTCAAAGCTACAGGGACATTGGGAGTGTTCTGCAGTCACAACACCTTGTTCCTAAAGTCTTCCCCACCATGTTTCCACCTTGGCTTTGTCTCTGGCTGACATACATACACATGCACATGCATACAGAAGTCTGTTTTCTTCTGTCACTTTTTTTTGCAGAAATTCTTGAATATAAGTTGGAGACATTAAGACATTTCATCTGTAAGTACTTAGCATTTATTTTCTAAGAACTAGAGCACTCTCTTTTATAAATGCACTATAATTCATACACCTCAAAAATCTGTCTTGATTTGGCAAGCCTTTTTTTAATCTTGTGAGTTACAAGCATAATTTCATTTTTACCTTTGAAAAGAATCCACCATCAGAACAAAGATTGTATCTCTTTATCTCTGTTGTCCCCATGTGTCTAGAACCTTCCCCCAACTTGTTCTTTCATAACATGTATAATTTGGGAGAGAAAAAACTCAAGTCCCCCAGAGGATGTCCCATTGTTGGCTTGGAAGTGGTGATTTCCTCATCCAGTCTTTCTTTCTACCTATTTTTCTGTCAAGAACTTTTTTCTTACATGCATTTTCCTTCCTTCTTCCCCTCCTCCTATTCTACTCCATGCTCCCTGTCATTTTCTCTTCTTCCATTCATGGTTTCTTGTAGTTCCGTGGGTTATACATAACTACTTATCAAGATTTCTTTTTTTTCTTCTTTGGTTCTCAGATTGTCACTGATGTAACTAGGAGGAGCCCCTCCAGTCAAGCTCAGCCCTTCTGTATTCTTTACTTATCTTTCTGAGTCTTTGTTGGGCACTTAGATGTTTAGTTTGTTTCAGAATTTCTTTACTTGAAACTTAAATCAGCCATTTCTCTAAGCAGATGGAAGGGTGCTTTTAGTGTAAGCGGTTGTGTTTAGAATCCAGGCTGGGCTCCCTGTACTCCTTGCTTTTGAGAGACCTGCATTTGGAATTATATGTCCTGCGGTAGTGGTCCATTCCAAAGTGCCCATCCTCAAATCTGCAGCATCTTTTGTAAGTTGGGAAGAACTGCAGACAGATGCACATCTAGGTCTTAGGTTGTGCCACAGTCACATATAATGGTCCAGACCTCTAAGTTTTCTTTCTTCATGTCAGTTTTTATTCAAATTATAAAGATTTAGCAATAATTTCCACATGAAAATTTCAACTGTCCATATTTGTTGATAGAAACCTTTTTACTCCTTGTGCTGTGTGATGACATTGAACTTATGATAGAGGTCATCATTGGCCATCTTTCTGGCAGATTCCCTTCTGACTACATAGCCTGCTTTGGTCAAGCTTGCGTCTCTCTAGAGCATCTGCTATTCATGGAGACAATAGGACCGCAGCAGCCACAGCATCATTTGCCAGTGGGTCTTGTGTGTTTCCAAAAGGAGGTTCTGGCTGCTACCAATGCAGTTCAGCAAACAGCTCTGACTTGCCCCCTGATGCAAAGCCCACTTTGGGGGTCTTTTTGGTGCCTGTTGCTCCTAGTGATCCTTGCAGTGGCCTCTATTCCCCAAGTCATGCGGAAGACATTGTGTAGGAAGGTGAAGTGTGGGATGTTTATGCTCAGTAAGCCCTACCTGACAATTCTTGTACTTAGCTGAACAAATTGAGAAGATGCACAGAGAAACAGAGGCAGAATCTGAACCCAGGCCTCCAATGCCACCAGCTCTGTTATTGGTAGTAAGCTGTTAAATGCTGATCTAAGTTTTTCATGCCATAACTATAGGAACTCTACAGCATCATCATCTCCATTCAGAGCTAGAAATGAAGGCAGACAAGTCACCTTCCCCAGATGACCTGGTTAAAAAGTAAGGGAACTGAGATGCAGGTTCAGGATAATCCATGTTAAGAGTACTGTCTCCCTGAGCAATGCTCTCCCAACTCCTCCTACCATAAGTTCTGGATACAATAATTCCTTTCTTGGGCTGGCAAGATGGCTCCCAGGTAAAAGGTGCTTGTTCCCAAGCCTGACAACCTGAGTTTGATTCCTAGGTAACACGTGGTAGTAGGAAAGAACCAACATGTACAAATTTTCCTCTGTCCTCCACATTTGAGCATAACATATAGGCATCCCCTAAATACTAAATAAAAATACTAAATACATAAATAAAAATAACAGGAAATCCACTCTGGCTCTGCTCCCTGATCAGCAGCAGGGTCAGTCACTGAGGATGGATGTGGTCTCCATGCCTTTGTTCTCAGTGGCACGCCACCACACTGCAAGTGGGCTCCTACTGAAGATTTGATAGCTGTCATTCTGTAAACCAAACCACAGTATAACAATGGTGAATATTTTATATGATCCCTCCTTGAAGTCTGTGGAAAGCACCAGAGGGCTTCGATAAAACACACATCTTACCTTCATTTATACCATCTTCAAGATGCAGAGTCTGATTTGCCTTTACAACAAGGTCTGACTGTAATCAGTCTGTGGCAGCACTGTTCATGTGCAGCCTGCTAAATGTATTTATTGCCACTGCTTCCTACTTAAGTGCAACTTTCTGAGTGATTCTTTTTCATTTAGCATCTCTTAGTTGTACCCCAGAGGCCAGTAAGGATGCCATCATGGCATTGGTAAGCAGTTTACTAATACGATGGCGATGTTTAATGTGTCAAAATAAACGGTTTATAAGCATGAGGCAGCTATATCTATATATCATATAAATATCAGTATAATAAGGCATGGCATACCATTCCTGAGTCCCTGGCTGTGAACACATTATCCCTTTCAGGTTGGTGTTATAGAGTCCAGTAGAAAAGCAGGTTGAAGCAGCCCCTGTGGACTGTTCACCTCTTTATTTATAACTGATTCCTCATTACTAAATAATTGATGCCAAGATTAATCCAGAAAAGCACCAAGCTGTTTTCATAAATAAAGCCTCCATCATGAACAGAATCTGTTCATTTGGGAAATGACATAGTGCACTTCCCTTTAAATGCAAAGTAATGGCCTACTTAGGCACGATTATGTTTGCCTTCTAAGAGCTATTAGGAGTTTCTTTTACGTTCTTTTCATTACAGTAAAAATGGCCATTAAAACAAGTCTTTAAAGGGCCATTTAAAAATATTTTCCATTTGAGAAATAGAATGAACCACTCAACATGTCCGTGAAATGTTGCGCCAAGCTGTGTGGAAGGGGGAGCTTCGAACTCAGTGGCATTGCTTTTCAAAGCTCTTGTTCAGTAAAAGCTTTTCCGTGTTCCTTTCAGGTATGTGGCCAGTTGGATCGACAGAAGACGGCATCAGTCAGAAAAGGCCAATTTAACTATTCTTTTTGATAAATATGTTCCTGTGTGCTTGGAGAAGCTAAGAACTAGCTTTAAAGCCATCACTTCTATTCCAGAGAGCAGCCTGGTGCAGGTTTGTGTTCAGCCTCAACAGCTGATGTTCTATGCCTGGGGAAGTCAGAATAGCACACATTTTGCTCACTTAAGAAGATGGGGGAAGGTGCTGATAGGACTGCCCAGTGGGTAGAGGCTCCTGGCATAAAACCTAATGACGCTCAAGTTCCATCCCTGGACCTCACATAGCAGAGAGAGAGAACCAACTTCTACAAACTATCCTCTGACCGCCACGTGAGTACCAAGGCACCCTGCACCCATACGAGTACACATGTACACATGACCCCCCCATAAATACACATAAACAAATACATTTTTAAAAATATTTTCAGAATTGTTAGATTGCTTGTAGCCTCCTGCTATAGCCCCTTCAGCCCTTGGAAGTTTGTGATGACCCCAAGAAGTGAAATCTAATCACTTTCCTACACTATCCCCCGAGGTTTACATAGTTCTAGCACTCAGTAAGCACCACGTATGTGTCATGGAATCATCATGTCATACCAAGCATGCTGGGACTGAGCTAGAGCGAAGTCACTACAGCATCATTTATTTATTTTTCTAGCTGTCACTGTGTACTTAATACCTGCCGGTTATAAGAAAGGGACACGTTATTGTGGCTCACGGTTGCCAGAGGGTTTCAGTCTTTCATGGTGCAAAAGGAAGACTGTGGGAACAGTGAGCTCTGTTCATATCACGGTAGACTAGGAGCAGAGGGTGCAGGAACCAGAGCTGGGTCATAACCTTCACCAGCCTGCCCTGAATGATCTACACACAGCAGCTGACTGCCCCCTAAAGGTCACACACACACACACACACACACACACACACACACACAC
>CABHPP010124644.1:0-12620 GCA_902168425.1 Peromyscus attwateri
CCGCCGCGGGCTTTTATTCGGCGCCGGCGGAAGGTTCCGCTAGGAGGCGTGACGCCACAAAGGCCCAGAACCTTCGCGGAGGTTCCGGCGGCTCCCGGGCTCGGTTCTCCGGGCCAGCCGGGCGCGCGCGCGCTCGCTCGCTCACCCGCTCTCCTCGGACGTCTGCTCCTCTGGCTGGCCGTCCGACTCCCCGGAGCTCCAGTTCTGACTGCCGCCGCGGGCCATGGTGGGGGGATCAGGGGTGGAGGAGGGTTCGGGCTTCGGGGTGGAGGGTTCGGGCTTCGTGGTGGAGGGCTTCGGTTTCAGAGTGGAGGGCTCCGGTTTCGGGTTGGAGGGCTCCGGTTTCGGGTTAGAGGGCGCCCGCTGCCGATTGTCACGCCGCCCCGAGGCCGGCCCCTTGCCCTTGCTTGGGTCTGCGGCGTTGGTCCGCTCTGGGTTCCGCTGGCCTGCAGGAGGACCTCGTGTTCGCGAACCCTGGCCCGGGAGCTTGGACTGGGAGGACTGCGTGCGTGTCGCCGACCCCACCCGGCCTCTCCCTCGGGGTGTGGTCGCCTTCTGTTCGGTCACTGCAGGGGTGTGCTCTGGGGCCTGCCTCGGATTGTTGCATTTTTGAGCGGGTTGGGGTGGGTGGCTGCCCTCGGTGGTGGTGTCGAGATCTTGAGGTTGCTGGTTCCCCTTGGGCATCTTGAAGGCTGGATGACCCTTAGCCTTTGCAGGTGTGAACAGTGGTCTTCAGGTGGCCTGAGTTTGGACACTGGCCTCTCTACTGTCCACAGCTGGAAACCTCATAAGTACCCCAAGGGTGAGGAGTGACGTCTCCCAGCTGTGAGCAGTGATGACGTCGGTCACATGTGAGCAGTGACGTCTCCCAAAGTCTCTCAAGGATGGATAGTGATCCTTCTTTTCTCAGGAGTGGGTACCCCACCCCCAACATGTCAGTGCACAAAACAACCGAGGCAGAACCATATTTAGTGGGTCCAGTATTGCAGATCTAACGGGTGCCGAAGCAGACAAGGCCAGCTGGTCCAATCTTCAACTTCTCTAGGCTGCTCTCAACGGGTGTCATCATGACTGTGGGTGTGGACCGGCCGTGCAGCGCTATCAGAATATTGCAGGCCCCTCTGGCCTAGGCTACCTAGGCTTCTGTTGGTACAGCCCTTTACCTGGAAGAAGAAGCCGCCCTGCCCAGGTCCGTGGGATCCTCTGACCTGGGTTTTGATCCGGTGGCTGAAGCTCCTCTTTCGTGTGTGCCATAGGGATACAAACGACTCATGAGAAATCAAGCCAGGCCTCTAGCTTCTGTTCCCAGGAACATGGATTTTCTCCCTCTGGATCTTGCCCCTGTAGAACAATCACCTTTGGGCAGATCCAGAACTGGTCAGGAATTTGGGATCTCATTCCCATATCTCCTCACCTTCATGAACCTCTGCCTCTGGGCTTATTTCTCCACTACCGGGACATGGTCATTGTGAAGTACCCATATTTCTCACAGGTCATCTATAAGGATCAAACAGGATGATGGCTATAGAGCTAGCAAGAACCTGGCTTGCTCAAAGGGATCACTTGGAACTTTTTATTCTTTTCCTGTTTTTGGTATACTGTTGGCTTTTGAGACAAGGTCTTGCAACATAGCCTAGACCGCCCTTAAACTCAGGATCCTCCAGCCTCAGGCTCCCAAATGCTGGGATTATAGACATGAGGCATTACATTAGCTGATCTGAAAACGTCTAAGACTCCAGCCTGCATCCCAAAGATGCAGAGCTCCCAGGTGGAGTGCAGGTAGCCCTCAGGTGGGCCTAGTATTGGAGGCAGAGCTGAGAACACAGACAGCCTCACATTCTGGGTGGTGACAACAAACGGTGACCATGAGAGCTGGGTGTGCCCCCTCATGGAGAGGGCTGAGCTTGACAAACAGGTTTGAGTGGCTGGCCCAGAGAAAGAGTGTGGGGGGAGAAAGGGTCAAGAAGAGGCAGTGGGGAGCACTTGCCTGGAGGAGATGGAAAGCAGAAGAACAGCCATTAGTGAGGCACAGATAACCCCCCCCCCCCCCCCCCAAATGGAAAGGAGCTGAAGCCACGGAGGATCAGAGCAGTGAGAAGGGGAGAGAGGACCGCTTGGGACCTCCAGAGCCTAGGATGGCAGGGCTGGTACTTGGCAGGGGAAGAAATGGGGCTTCCCAATGAAGGGATACTTACTGACCTACAAAACAGTTGCCATCCAAACTATTGTTTCACTATCACAAGGAACTTCTGCTTGGAGAAGCTCTGCCTCTCCCTGGCTGTGTGACTCTGGGCAAGTAATTAAATCTCTCTCTGGGCCACTCCATTCTCTACAAAATGAGAGGAGCGCCCAGTCCAGCCAGGCCTGGTGGCAGAATCCCAGCTACTCTGGGGGCTGAGAATCCTGCCTGCTGCTCTACAGAGTATATCCAAAGCCAACCTGGACAACTTAGTCCCTTCATATCTCCAAAAGTAAGAAGAGGGCTTGGGTTGTAGCATTCTTCTGTGGGAGTATGAGGACCTGAGTTTGACCCCCAGTGCTCACATAGAAGCTGGGCATAGCAACAACCCCAGCCAGTAATCCTAGCACTAGGGAGGCAGAAAGAGGAGGATCCCTGGGGCGTGCTGGCCAGACAGTCTAATCAGGGAACCTCCGGGTTCAAAAGAGACCTTGTCTCAAAAAATCAGATGGAGAGTGATTGAGGAAGACACTTTGTCAACCTCTGGCACACAAGTGTACCACCACCACCAAACATAAAAAGAGCCGAAAGGGTGGTGAAGTGTTTGGCTAGCATTCCTGATGCCCTAGGTTAATCCTCAGCATTAACTGTGGGAGGAAGGGAGGGAAGGAATAGAAGAGAGAGGAGGAGGAGGACAAAGAGAAGGAAGACTGAAGGGTGGAGGGGTGGCCAGCAGCAGCTGTCTCCATGGCTGCTTTAATTGAATGGGGAATGTATCAAGGGCTCAGCATACACAAAATGGAGCAAGTGATCATGCCATGGTTTGTGTGTGCCTGCTCTATGGTGACACCTTGGGTCCTTGAGTTGCTCACAGACTAGCTAGCAGTGCCTGAGTATCTGAGTGACCCATGGAGCTCTCCACACCGTAAGAGTTTTAAAGAACTCACTGAAAGAGCTCATCACCCACTGTCATCTTGCTTGAATAGGCATAGCCCAAGTGTCCTCTGGTGTTTCTCTGGGTTATAGACTCTGGTCTCTGAGAGGCCACTTCCTTCTGGGAGCTGGCCTTCACCCAGAGTTGATGTCACCTTTATTTGGGGATACAGAACTATGGAAGTGATGATGTGACATCCAAGTGTTTGTGACACATTTTGTGTCCTAGCTGAAGAAGGTATAGGATACAGAATCAGGCACCATTCTCACCATCGCAGAGGACAAGAATACGTTGGAGATAAAGCCCCTACAGTGTGCTGTGATAAGGGTAGGGAAGGAAGAGTTTTCTCTTGTGTTCTCTGTGGTCAAGAGGTGTCCTGGCATTGGTGAGCTTCATGGTGGATCCTACAGGGCTGAGGAGGAAAGTGCCAGAGAAGAGTGAAGGCCAAGTGGGAAGACCTTGGCTTCACAGGAACGGAAAGGGACCATTGCCTCTGGAGCAGAGAATGAAATGGGAGATGGACCTTTGTTAGGGGTTGGACTTTTTGGGAGGACTGAGATGCCTCTAGAAGGCTTTAAGGGTGAGATTGTTTCATATTTAGTTCATAAAATTTACTTTTTTGTTTATTTTTTTAGAGATGGGGTCTTACTATGTAGCTCTGATTGTCCTGGAACTCACTATGTAGAACCAGGCTGGCCTTAGAGATCTGCCTGCCTCTGTCTCGTAAGTGCTGAGATTAAAGGTGGGTGCCACTTTTTTACTTTTAAGTTAAATTTACTTTTAACTTCAGCAAACTCACCATGTTGTCATAAGCAACATCTTTTTATTCTTTGTTCTAATTTTAGTAATGTGGAATTCTAAAACATTTCTTGAGTCATTGTATCTTTTAGTTTTAATTTGGAGACAGTTTGTTCTTCTGAAGCATAGCAAGAGTCTCAATTGTCAAAGCAATGTTAGATTCAAAATGACCATGAATTTTGTGCATCAGACTTGAACATTGTAATGGAATCACCTAGAACAAATGACAGTCACTATAGAAGAACTACAAATATTTTTCTTCCGTTATGCACTTGTGATCTGTTTTTCAAAATGCTATTATTGAGGAATAATTGGCACCCAACAAATTGCACATAAAGTGTACTATTTGATACATTGGGATATCCTTATATACCCCCATTAAGCCATCCCCTTAATTGAGATAGTGAACATATTCACAGCTTCCAGAATCTCCTCCTGAGTGATTTCAGGATGGCCTGCCCAAGCTTGTAGCAGTCAGCAGCTGAGTTGGAACCACACCCTGGTTTATTCTTTGCGGAATTAACCCATCAGTAGCTGGGGTGTGGTATTGACTCTGCTGGTCCCTAGCTGTGTAACCGAGTTATTACTTCATTGCTTCACTTGTTTGTTTTGATCTGTAAAAAAGTATCTGCCTCACAGGACTGTAAGGAATGTTGATACATAATAAAAATCCCTAGGTGGTGCTTGACAGAGAAATCAGTCAATGTTGGCCATTGTTATTCGCTACAAAGTACTCTGCCTAGATGTGAAAAAGCTACGCAGTGGCTGGGGGTGAGAGGCGGTTCAGTTGGTAAGTGTTTGCTGCACTAGTGTAAGCAAGCCCCTTCATTCAGATCCCCAGCATCCTTGTCAAAGCCCGAGGTGTGGCAGAGCATTTGTAACGCCTGCACTCCCACGGGAAGATGAGGGACAAACGCTGGAGTCTGGCTGGAAGCTCACACGCTGGCCAGCCTGGAGGAAGAAAGGAAAACAACGAAGAGGTGGAAGGTAAGGCTGGGTATGGTGGCTCATGCCTTGAGTCGCAGCACTAGGCAGAGGCAGTGGATCTCTGAGTTCGAGGCCAGCCTGGTCTACAGCACCAGTTCCAGGACAGCCAGGACTGTATAGAGAAACCCTGTCTCGAAACAAACCGAGAAAGGTAGAAGTTAAGAACCAAGACACAAGGTTGTCTGCTGACCTACACTCACACACACACACACACACACACACACACACACACACACACACGCTGTGACATGTGCATACCCACATTTACCCACAGGAATGTGTGTGCATACACATACACGTACACTCACACAAAGCCAAAGAGGACAGTAGTTTGGAAAAATCACTCCCTTCTTCGGGGAATCAGCTGACTCATTCACCTCCATTATACCACTATTCTATGTGTACATCCAGATCTCCCCACAGCTTTGGTCAGTCCTGCATCACTGGTGCTGATTCATGATTAGCAGAGTGCCCAGCAAGCTGCATAGTACTCCAGACCAGGAGTGTGGGCTTGACCTCATCCTCCAACACGTAGGCTCAGCCCTCACAGCTTCATTTCTTGTCCGCAGTTTTTCCTTTGCCAAAGCCTCCCATCCCTGGTCTCTAAAGCAAGCTCTCTTTAGTCTTGGCCCCTTGGTCCCTCGCACTCTCCACGCATTCTCCTATTGCAGCTGTTAGCCAGACTGTGAAATTACAGGATCCAATAGCAAAATGTGTTCCAAGCATGCCGGTTTCCTGTGCTTTAGACCCCAAGACCCACTCTGAGCAGTCTGAACTGTCAGGACAGTATGGTGCTGTCCTCAGCCCATGAGGCTGGGAGGAGAGGGCTGGAGTTCACTAAGTAACAGAGACCCATCCGCAGTCTGGCTAGCATGAAGGTGAGGGAACATTTTCAAATGTGGGGCTGGCAAGATGGCTCAGTAAGTAAAGGAGGCCTGCTGTCAAGCTGAATGGCCTGAGTTCGAGCCCCAGGACAAACATGCAGAAAACTGACACCTGCAAAGTTGCCCTCTGCCTCTACGTTTACACTGTGGCATGTACCCCTCCTACACATGCAAACACATGCACACAAATAAAAATGTAATTTAAAAAAATGTGAGTCCAAGTAACTGGCTTTGAATTCTTTAGAAACTCTAACTGGAAAAACAAACAGATAAGCAATTTAGAGAGGAATTTAAGATTCTAAAGGTCAGGCCTGAAGAAACAGAGCTGAGTGTGATGGCATACTCCTATCATCCCGGCACTCAGGAGGCCGAGGCAGGAGGATCGCCTCAAGTGTGAGGCCATCCTGTGCTATATAAAAATAAGCCAGTCAGGGCTATATAGCAAGACACTGTCTCAAAATAAAAAAGACCGTGTGATGTTTGTCTTCATTGTCCGCTTGACGGGGTTGGGAGTCCCTTGAGACACCTCTGCACAGGTCTGTGAGGGTGTTTCCAGAGCGGTGCATCCAGACAGGGAAGGCTATCCTGGGTATGACACCGTCCCGTGAACTGGAATCCCGGGCTGGATAAAAAGGGAAAATCCAGTTGTGCACCTTCGACCTCCTCTCTTCTGCTCCCCGGCAGGGGCCCTGTGAGCAGCTGCCTTGTTCCTGCTGACATGCTTTCCCGGCCCATGCTGGACCTGGACCTTCAAATCCTGAGCCAAAACAAGCCCTACCCCCTGAAGTTGCCTCTTGTCATAGCAATGACACAAGTCACCTCTTTCCTGCTGAGCAGCTGGCACAAGCTCTAGAGAATGCCAGGCTCTGAACAAAGAATTTGAAAAGGCAGAGCCAGGCGGATCTCTGTGAGCTCGAGGCCAGCCTGGTCTCCAAAGCGAGTTCCAGGAAAGGCACAAAGCTATACAGAGAAACCCTGTCTCAAAAAAACAAAAGAATTCGAAAAGGTTCCTAACTCTGTTCTGGCAGTTCAGTCTCACCATCAACTAGAAAAATTCAAGTTCAGTGATGGGATGCCGGAGTGTTTCTGTTTGGTTTTTGGTTTGGTTTTGGTTTTTTGCCAGTGAGGAAGAGTGAGGGGCTGGGTCAGTAAGTTCCTGTGCAGTACAAAGAATGCCTACCCACCCCAGTTGGCACAGAGGATGCCATCGGGGTTCGAGCACACTGGGCAGCAGGCACGGTGGGTCCAGCATCCAGGGAGGAGGAGTAAATTCTCCCACATCCCTAGAAGCTGGTGACTGACATGGAGAAGGTGAGCATCACCCAAGTACTTGGTGTAGCTCGCCTGACCGGGGGGAGCACGATTTTTAACTTTGAAATTTCTCAGCGCTTGATTACAGCATAATAGCAAAACACACAAAACTCGGTGTGTTTTTGCACATGCATGTACTCACATGGCCACCTGAGTCAGATGAATTGGATATAGGACAATTCTGTTGCCCTGTAAGTTTGCCCACTATTCTGAATTCTAGCAACTCAGAGTTGGTCTACTCTTGACTCCATTTAAATTTAAATGCAATGCTATTTTAGTTTGCTAGCTTTTGCTCACCATACTTTTTTAACATCCCCCCCACCCCCCATGTTAGGGATCAAACCCAGGGCTTCATGTCTGCTAGGCAAGCAGTCTACCACTAAACAACACTTTTTTTTTTTTTCAGAGACAGTCTCACTGTACTGTCCAGGCTGGTCTTGACAGTTTGATCCCCCAGCCTCAGCCTCTGGAGTAACTGGGATTATAGCCCTGAGTTATCAGATTCCCCCACTTGACAGCGATCTTAATGACTTGTAGGCTGAATACTTACAACTGTTACTGTGGTGGTGGTATGTGGGTGGGTGGGTGGGGATGTTCTCCCTACCAACAGCCTAGCAAGCAGTTCTGCTGCTGAGTGTCCTCTGTTTCATGCTGTTCTGACCCTGTCCACTTGGAGACAGCGAAGACCCTACAGGGGAGGGACTCAGTCCCATGAGACTGTCCTTCACTTCAGGTGGCCTGCAGGCATGGGTTGTGACCAGTGCCTCTGACCCACTGGCTGTAAACAGGTTGCCTGACACCTTCCTTAGGTTTGAAGAATTTGTGAGAGCAGCTCATAGAGTCCCATTCAATAAGATGGATAGTGCAAAGGACACAGCTGAATGGACAGATGGGAGGGATTTGTTGGGCTCATCTGGGAAAGGGCAACAGGCTGATGTGCTTTCTCAGAGAGTGTCCCTTTCCAGGTCCTTCACAGGCTTGGCTCTCCAGGAATACTCAGAAACCTGTTCTTAGTTCTCATGGAGGCTCTGATAAGTGGGTAGTATTGATTCATCACTGGCAATGAACTTGCCTTTAGATCTTTTCCTGGCAATCAGGTGGGTGGGGTGTGGGAGTCCAGCTCCCACCTTTTGAAGGGTTCTTAGGTGGAGGAGAGAGGAATGAGGAAATATCAGATAGAAAGAGAGACCTAGATGATGAGAAGAAAGACAGAAACACAGGATAGCTTCGGGAGGGCCTGGGTCAAAACCCAACAGCCCCTTCATTTATTCAAAAGGGCTTTTTATGATATGCCAAGGGGAGAGACAAAAGACCTCCCCCTTGAAAGATCAAAGCACACCATACAGCCAAGTGTAGACCCTTCCAAACACCTGGTAAACACACCCATGGTCAAATCATCCCATTATGCAGCCCTGCTGGGTAAATCAAGCTCTGATTCTCTGACCCTGAGTAAGTTCTCACTAGGAAGCCTCTGAGGGCTCCTACAGTAGGGCTGTCATCTTGGGGGCCTACTCTTATAACTTCATCTAATGCTATGTCCCAAGGCCCCACCTCCACAAACTACTAACATGGGAATGGAGGATAGAGTTTCCAACACGTGAACTTTTGGGGGACTCATACAAACCATAGCCCATCTCTCTTCCCAGCAATGATGGCTGTTGTGAGCATCCAGTGAGCAAGAAATAAATTTGCATGGCGTAAAGCTGTCATTATTTGGGGACTTTCTCAGTAGAGCAGCCTTATGTGATACAATTAGCTAGAGCCAGTTTATGCTGCCTTCAGCCAAGAATTGAAGGATCAAATATGTCTGGTGACCCCAATGAACATGGGTCTGAAGGACACACACAGAAACGTTAGCAGTCGTTATCTTCAGATGATGAATGATGCACTGAATATTTTGATTTTGCTTTTTCATGGGCTTCAATTTATTTTTTTGCATGAACATGTATATGCTGCACACTTAGGGACAAATTATTAACAATAGACATATTTGGGTTTTCTGAGAGTCGAGGTCAGAAAAACACTAGTTGCTATATAGAAGGCCAAGAAACTCAGAATCCCTTGGATTTGTGAAAAGCAGTGTCTCCAGGATTCCTGTGTCTTCTCTGAGCTCCCTGCTCCCACTCAGACTTTCCAGCTGTCTCTCATGTGAAAAGACTCTTCCCCATTTCCTATCCTGGATGCACCCACCCACAACCCACCTGCTCAGGGTGTGAGACCCAGAGCTGAGCTCTGCCTCCAGCTCAGCGAGACTCCCCAGGCAGGCACCTGCTGTGGGTGCTTTCTCCAGACACTGAGCTGGAAGACAGGTCCCAGAGCACTAGCCCATGCCCTTCCTAGTTCTCAGAGCAGCATTTCACCCTGGGAGGCTTCCGTGTCCCTGCCTCCCAGAGACTGGCAGCCGTGGCAGGCCCGAGTCCCCCACAGTAGGGTGGGATTGGGCTCTTGGAACAAAGTCTCTGTGACTGTAAAGGAGACATCTGCTCACTGGAGGTCCTCCAGCCTTAGAGGAGACAGTAGGCAGTGTCTATGTTTAGTTTGGACTGAGATCAAATGTGTTCCTTGCCCCTCTCCCAGCAGGGAAGCCACTTAGCTCAGAGGCCTCACCATGAAGGCTGTTGGGTACTTTTCCGGTAACTAACATGCCTGCCAGTACTGTGGCCATGGTCATGAGCGTTGAGTTATTAGTGAGGAGACAAACACTTGCCCAAGTTCATACACAGTTAAAACGGGATCCTGGCAGACTTCTAACCCAGACAAAAGGATCCTGAAGCCCATCATGTTCTTTCCAGTTCACCACACACCTGTCTCCATGGCCAAGGGCCAGGAATCCAGCCGACAGTAATGGAGCCAATTTGTCCTGTGACCCCCTTTAACAGGGAAACAGGAAAGCAGCTCCAGCTCCAACAGAGCCCATCCCTCCCTCCATCCCTCCCCTTTAGTTAAGTTAGCTATAGCAGCAGCATTTTGCTTAGTGTCTGCAAAAATCCTACAATCCATATGCAGCATAAAATAAAGGCACTGTTTCTATTTCTTCTTTAAAAAGTATTTCATTACATTTGTGAGTGTGTGTGTGTGTGTGTGTGCGCGCGCGCACACACACACACACACACACGTGCGTACACACATGCTTGCACAGGTAACACAGATGATACTACTCATGGAAGTCAGAGCGGAACTGTTGTTGGGAGTTGGGTCCCAGTGGTTAAACTTAGATTATCAGGCTCGGTGGCAGACACCTTTACCCCCTGAGCCACCTCACCAACCTCTCATTCTGTTTTCAAAGGAAATTTTTTTTTTTTTTTTTTTGTTTTTTGAACAGGGGTTTTCTGTGTAGCTTTGCGCCTTTCCTGGAACTTGCTCTGTAGACCAGGCTGGCCTGGAACTCACAGAGATCAGCCTGCCTCTGCCTCCCAAGTGCTGGGATTAAAGGTGTGCGCCACCACCGCCCGGCTGTTCAAAGGAAATTTTAAAAGCCGTTTATTTTCAGCCAAATATGAGTAACCATGGCCTGGAAACACGTGTTCAGATTTCCCTGAATAGCATATCTCGCTGTGGGAGAGGTCACATGAATTTCCATAGCAGCAGAACAAAAGACAGATCAATCCACCTATCAATTGCATTGATGATGGGTTGGGGTGGGGGCTGGGGACTGGATACAGCAAGGTGGGCAAATCTTTCCCCGTGTTTTAGCTGCCACCATGCAGCTTTAGGAGAGGTAGAGGCCAGCGGCTGCTTTTGTGACGCATTCTGGAACATTTAGCTAGTAGTCATGGTGTTAGGTCAGACACAAAAGTTAAGGTAATAGCTGTTAAACAGCCCCAGATAATTTTGGTTCTGGATCTAGAGCATTTCCTCTCTCTTGTAAACACAATGTTTTAGTCAGTCAAGGGTCAGCAGCTCGAAGAATCTTTCATACACATGTAGTTCTTCTTTGCTTACCTTCACCGCTGGGGATCAAACCCAGGATTTTGGGCATGCCAGGTAAGCATTCTACCACTGAACTACACCCCCACACCCACGGACACAGTCTCTTCAAGAACATTCATTCTCAATATGCACACCCTTCCCATTTTTGGATGGAGGAAACCGGGACCTAAAGAGGAACCAGAGTGTGCCCAGTGTCACTCAGAATCTTAGCCCAGGCAGATTAACGTTACAAACCTGGGCTTTCTAACTCCAAGACAATATCACTCACATCACACAGGCACCTAAAATGTCCAGGTACATTCATTAGCACTTTGTGGGGATTTGGGGATCCTGGGAGCAGTAGAGCACTTAACCAAGCATGTCCAAGCCCTAGGTTCAACCTCTCCCACTGCAAAAAGAGAAAATGTGAGTTTCTCAATAGATGTATTATGATACACTGAACACAAAGAAAACACACAGATTGTAAACACATTGCAGCAAACCATCATGAATGGCTACTCATATTTAACTCCACCCCGAAATGAAAAGCCACTGCCAGTGCCACAGATCCCCTGTGCCTTCTCCTGGTCATTGTTCGCTCACTCATCGCTAAGGGACTTGGGTCCTGACTCTTTTCTGTGTGTGTGAGACACTGGGGATTTAAACTTTATTTTATGTGCATGAGTGTTTTGCCTGCATGGATGTCTGTGCACTACATGCATGCCCAGTGCCCAGAGGGTGTCTGATTCTCCAGGACTGGAGTTACAGATGGTTATGAGCTGGAAATTGAACCTGGATCCTCTGGAAGAGCAGCCGATGCTTGTATGTCTTTTCCTGGATGCCTGCCCCAGTTGAAAAAGGGCAGGTGATAGCCAGGGCACAAATTTGCCACAGTCAATGGCTGCCAACAGTCTCTGTCACATCTGTAAAGTGCTCTCCTCTGTTTGTATCAGATAAGCCCCCTACAGAAGGCTCTGTAGCTGCCAGGAAAGCACAGGCTCTGTTCAGGCTGCTAGTCACTGCTAATCTCCCAGCTTACACACACTTCCAGTCCTGTGTGGCAGTTGGAATGCCCACAGTGACACTGTGGGTCCCTCCCAGAGGAGCAGCTGCATCTTTATTTTATTTTATTTTATTTTATTTTATTTTATTTTATTTTATTTTATTTATTTATTTATTTATTTTGCCACATATTCCCCCGATCTAGCCCGGAGCCTGATATGTAGAAGGTGCTTGGTAAATATTTGTGGAATGAACATAACATCCTAAAATGCCACTTGGAGAATGCTGCTTGAAGCCTCAGTGTCTACCTGGTGCTGGCAAGGACCCTATATCAGTTTTTTGTGGCTGTGGTAATGAACAGCCACACATATATAAACTGGTGTGTGCTGGTTGTCACACAGTTCTGGATGTCAGAAACCTAAAGGAAGGGCTGGTGAGATAGCTCGGGGGGTAAAGGTGTTTCCCAAGCCTGGTGACCTGAGTTCAATCCCCAAGACCCACTTGGTAGGAGAGAACCAACTCCTGCAAGTTGTCCTCTGACCTTCATATGAATTCTGTGGCATGCCTCCCTAAACACACACACACACACACACACACACACACACACACACACACA
>CABHPP010124645.1:7823-20200 GCA_902168425.1 Peromyscus attwateri
CATCAGGCCTCCTCCGTTATATTACACAATTATCACGTGCATCATCAGGCCTCCTCCGTTATATTACACAATTATCGTGTGCATCATCAGGCCTCCTCTGTTATATTACCCAATTTGATTGGAAATCCAGTCATCTGGACTCACAAAAGGAACCTTCACACCCAGATTGGATATGTTCAGTTTTGGAGTGTTCAGACTCTCAGTGTTTAGCAGGGCACGTGCGTACACATTTCTGACACAACGTGCCAGGTTTCTTCTCAACTTTCCCTTTACAGGACCTCTTCTTCCCCATCTTCCCTGTCCCAAGTTACTTTCTATATTTAAGTCCTATTATTTCTGTTTTCATACTTTTCATTTTCTCTCTTTTTGATCTGTTCCTCCATTTACGATAAACTGTATCTGTGCCCCTAATTTTAAAAGCCGTATCATCGCCCATCCACCCACCCCCAGCCCCCATCCTCTTATCTGGAACTCTCTCGAAGTGTCACTGGTTTCTTTATCTCTCACCTCTTGCCAGCACTCTTCCCGGAGAGCAGGGTTCTACTCTGCCCTCCACCCTCTTTCTTCTTCCTCCAGAGCTGCTGAATCAGTTTATCTGCTACGGTCACACAGTCCTTAGCACAAGAGTGATGACATCAAGTTACAATCTGAGAGCATAGCCTCCCCACCCCACCCCCATTGTACTTTTAAGCTGCTTCTCTGGAAATGGGAAGAAATGCTGGTGCCAGCTTTCAGGTACAGATAGAATCCTTTGGAAAAATAACTGTTAAAGCACTTCTGACAAAAATTAAAACTACAGTAGTGAAAATAATAACATCATATAGTAAGAGTAAAATCCAAGGAAGTAGCTCAAATTATTTCTTATCACTGACGTTCCAGCCAATGTCACTCCACACTTGGAGTAAAGAATAATTGTCACTGGGCTGAAAGCATAGCATCTTGCTTTCAATATGTTTAATCCTAATTTGTGGCACATTTGTGCTAATTCAGAGCTCTAAGTCAACACACAATATAATTTCATGCTAGGTCACATCATTGTCTTTTTAAGACCTTTTAATACCCTTCTAGAAAACTTTTCTAGGTATAATGTTTGTCAATAGTTTATTACCTTCCAACCATTTTAGAGAAACAAAGTTAAGCTGAATTGTGAATCATTTCTACTGTTATTCTGGAATTCTTCACATGGAAATAAACTACTTATTGCACATAGGTTTCTGTTGTTATTTACCATTATATGCTGGATATCAAACAGAAAATTATATTAACATCAACAAATTTTACATATTAATTGACAAGCCTCACCAACAGGCTTACACATATTTTTAAACATGTTTTTTAAAATCAGTGAGAAAGACTTACTTGGACATAGATTAGTATAACAACATTCAGTCAACAGTGAAGCAAACGGCAACAAAACTGGCCGTGCTTTTAGGAGCCCTCTAGGTAGCCTAAAGCAGTTTAAGCATTTTCAACCTTCTTCAGTCAGTCTTCAGATGTCCATGGGCTTTGGGCTCCACAATTTTGAGTACAAGAATCTGTTAGCATAACTTTCTCCCCAAACTGTATAGATCATTCACATACATTAATATCAGAATCACTTAGATAAATAAAACCAGTAAGTACAGAGCATGAACTTTAAAATTCATTGTCGATAATATGGATGCTGTTATCTTTGCAATTACCCAAATGCTGCCAGAATCTTTCCGCCAAGTAACTATCATTTAATGTGCCTAAAGAATGTCATAAAATTCTTTGGTCCTTTTACTTATTTTTTTTCTACACCCATGAGTTGTGCAAGGACTTGTATTGGGTGTAGTGTTTAAACAAAGAATCTGCTTGAGACGTACAACCAGGAAACTAGGCTGCCATCTTACTGTCTGAATGGCTTTGGAATCGCACAACCAGAGGGTAACCAGAAACAGTAATTTAACTGAACTAGTTTCCTCAAGGGTGAAATGAGAGAAAAATCTCTTACTGTGAAGTGTTGAATTCATTAAGTAAGAGGATGTAGGAGAATATGTTTCTTAAGTGTCAGTGTTTCATAGCTTGTTACCATGGCCCAGTAAAATTGAAATTCTTTTTCACTTTGGTATTGGTTGTCCCACACTGACAAACTAAGACACCGTGTTTATGTTCTTTAATCAGTTAATCAGAGAAAAAGAATATACCATTCTCTGAAATAACATTGTCATGTCTGTAGATAATACAACAACCAGAATTTTTAGTGTGTTATCTTTCTGCACAATCTGCTCACATTTTGAAAGATATACAGCCTTTTTCCCTTCATGACATTCTGTCACAGTTTTATCGGTCCATCTCAAATCTGTTCCACCAGAATTCTAGTGCAGAAAATAAATTATTTAAGAAATAATTCTTAAAAACTTCATTATCTAACTGCTCTATCACTCACCAATAGTTAAACATACAGCACACATTTGTTCTGAAGTTCTCGATGACTGTTGATGAATACAGTCAGCTTAGAAACAAGGTATTTCCTTGGCTTTGAGTCAAGTCAGCATTATACAACCAACCCTGGGCTGGGAAAGGGGGCTTCCAAAGCCCAAAGGTAACTGACAGCAAGGATGTGATAGCTGCCTGTAGGGGCATTTACTCAACTTACTTTGAACCACAGAATTGATTCATGTACTAGATTTGCTACCATCTATAATGCTACGTGTGCTAAAAAAAAATTACATAACACTTCCACCTGTTTCTTTGTTTAAAAACTCTGGTTATTAATAATATATTTAGAAGAATATTGTGATTCTCAATAACATAGTATGAGGATATTCTTTTATAACACTAAAGCAATCATAACAGCATTTATAATGCATTATTCACAACATTCCCATGGCAGATGTTTAATTTTTATACCTTCACTGCAATTATTTAAAAAAACTATTTAGCATGCTACTGTGCATTTAGAATAAATGAAACTATTAGTGACATGGAAATACAGTATGCAACATTTTCCAAGCAAATTCTACCATGAAGTAACTTATTTAAGCACCTGGTTACTGTTATGCAAAACATATCCTAAGACTGACCCTCCACCGGAATGTTTTAAGGGAGAATCAATCTGTCTTAAACTACTTAGAGAGACAAAATAATATGGTGATTAAGAAGCATGTTTTCAGAAAACAGACAGAATTGAAATGCTGGTCCGGTGTTTCATAGCTTTGTAATCACATATTGCCTGAGTTTCCTGGTCTTTAAGATAAAGATAATGATACCTCCTATCATATAAGATTTTATAAAGATTGAGCAAATTAATAAGCATAGGAAGATTTTAGTTGGGGTGTATAGGAAAAAAAAGATTTAGCGTGGGAATTGGCACCCATTAAATAATAATGATAGATACCTTTAGATTTCACTGTCTTCTGTAGAATTCTTTGAAGTGTTATTACACTGTGACAGCTAGAAGCCATTTGTTGGAAAGAAAGCTCCTATCTATAGTAAATAATCAGCCAAAACATTTATTCCCTCAAGAACATTTTCTTCTGCCGATATGACCCATGACAATACTAGCCAGTATTTACCAAATGCACCAAAGGAGCTATAATCAAACATGTAGTGAGTGCTCTTCCACTGAAAAGATGGTCTCACACTTTAATTAAATAAATTCTTCAAGAAATACTATATATAGGTAAGTAGTGCTAGCAAGAGTCCAATGTATAGAGTCAATCCCTGACTTGGAATTTTCTTCTGTCACTGAAAAACCAACGTCACTTTGATTGTCTCTGGGGCTCTTTTCCACTGAGAGGCAAGGAAGTAGAAGGGTGATGAAATTAAAACTAGTCTATCCTGTGCTGTCTTAGAAATGCTGGTTATGTTACGTTGTTAAAGGAATTTTAAATTAAAAATGTCAGTTAAAAAAATCATTGTCACCAACACATATAACTAAAAAATTAATGCATTTTATTCTTTTTCACAAAATTGAATATTAAAAATTATTTTGATTCACCAACTAAAAATAACTATCATTCTAACACATAGTAACCTTGTTTGAGGTTTATTTAAAATTGAAAATGCTCTGTAGAGTTCATTGATTACATCGTCTAGTATTTCCAAATACAATGATTTCATACCATTTATATATAGTAGATAGAAATACATAAAATTCCCAAGTTCAAAACTGTAATCACAATAAATGGGATCATTTACTTTTTTCTTACATATGTAAGAATAGAAATGTAAGTCCTTGGGTGTTTGGACAAATTCAAAACTAAACTCCTGGTACTGCATTAGACCTGTGATGCCAAGCTTTAATTAAGATATTAACAGTCCATGGCACTGTTGCAAGACTGTGGAAAACAATGAGTTTTTATCCAAATACTGACAGGCTCTGACTATTAATGATGTTACAGAGCATCACCGTAATAGTATTCTCCTTAAGACACTCGGTCACTTCGGAGTAACTAGTTTACTAGGGTAAACCAGTAACTCTTACTTAAGGAAAACTAAAACTGGAAAGAATGCTCAGTGGCTAACAATGCATATTGCTCTCAAAAAACACCTGAGTTCAGTTCCTAGTACCGACATTAGGCTTAAAAAAAATAAATAAAACTGCATTTTGTTCCTAATAACTGACAGTTAAGCAAATGCTTGCCAGAATATGCTTGCAAACTAATTTTTGCCTCAGGTAAATTTTGGCTCAGCATTTGTTTAAGATTTTGGAACAAATATAGAAATTTGGATAGAATTATTTTTTTCAGTTATTTTTTCAGTTGTTTTCGTTATAATACTAAGATTTTTCTTTTAATATATTTACTCCAAAAGAAGTAACTCATAACTCATTCCTGGCACTAAGGTCTTTGTTGGCCTTTCATATCTAGTAAGGTCACTCTATTGTAGGATAATTTCATTTTTAACCTTATATAAATAAATATGTGTATAATGTGTGTGTGTGTGTGTGTGTGTGTGTGTGTGTGTGTGTGTGTGTGTGTAAGATTCTAAAGTAGTAGGTTTATGTAGGACTTTTTCTAAGCGTCTTTGGTGTTACTTGGCCAGTGAGGTTCCATAGACTCCAAACATTACCAGCTACTGCCATTGTGGCTTCTCTCCAGTGTTTGACAGTAAGACCCTACTGCTGACAATACCACAAACTTGAGTCATAGACTATAAAGACATCAAGCTGTAACTACCCAAAAAAACCTCATGCAAATTGGCTAGCTTTTATAGTGCTGGAAGATACTACATGTGCTGTAGGAGGAGAAAAGTAAGTGCCACCTGTGAACTCTACGCGCTACAATAATCACTGGCCTGACTAGACATGCCCACTGAGGTAACAGTAGTTCAGGTGTTATGAAAGCAACCAACCACTTTCTGTTTAGATAGCTCATGCTCCACAAGATGAAGTGCATACCAGGCACTGTTACTGAACCAAAAGCCCATGGCCAGACAGGTCATAGGCCCTAGGAGAGAACCTACAACTATTATGCTGCTAAGTGAACATAGTATTAAACTGACTTCTAGTGATTTCTTGTTATGACCATAGATCAGTGCTTCTCTCGAGCCTCACCTGGCAAGCTTCTTTGGCAGTAGATAGTGATCACCACAGGGATCCACACTGCACAAAGTGCAGGTGCTGCAGAATGCTTAGCCCTGAATGGAACAGAAATACCATACTCCATCCTCCCAAGGCTAAAGGATCACTACAGAAAAAGAGGCAGAAAGACTGTAAAAGCCAGAAACAGCAGATGACTACCAGGAAACAATGTTTTTAGAACACATCAGGACTGCTGCACATATGAAATCCCATTGATTGTGACAGCGTGCACAAGACCCGTGCAAGTCCGTGCCAGACCAAATCCCAGCACAAAGAGAAGGTGTGAACACAAAGTCCTGCCCCTAACTGAGGAACTCTGGGCAACTGTTAGTTGCTGGAAGATGGAGAGTACAGCCACCGCTAAGTCAACCATGCTCCAGGGGAAGGTGACACATCCAAGAATATTTGGGCAGCACAAATTTGTGTTGATGGGGGTTGGGGGAGAACACAAAGTTGGATGGGTATGGAAGGAGGGTGGACCTGGGAAGAGTTGGAGAAGGGGAATGAATATGATCAGACCCTGCAGGAAACTTTCAAAGAATTAAAGTATTTTTTAAAAAGCATGTTTGCATATGCTTTCATTCTGTTCTTTGTTGTTTATAAATGTTTATTATTTGCTTCTTGAAAAATCTTCCAAAGTGAGCATCAGAGTGGAAAAACATTGTCTGACAGGAACACAAATTTTATATTGCTCCCTTCATTAACAAATCACTGCTTGCATACCGTTACAATGAACTGATTTATATCCAAGACTGGATAGAGCCCCCAAAGAGATAAGCAATAGCAAAATATGAAGAATGTGTAAAACCTGTATGTTGACTGGATGGTGGCTTTTAAAATCAATCTCTCTGTCTCTCTGTCTGTCTTCTCTCTCTCTCTCTCTCTCTCTCTCTCTCTCTCTCTCTCTCTCTCTTTCTGTCTTTCTGCTGTACAGATCAAATCATTCTATGCAAAAATTCTATAAAACTGTTACTGTGAAAAGCATTCCCCTTCAGTTATAATTAATGTTTGGTTATGTGATAGTAATGATATTGCTTACTATTTCTTTTAAAAGCCCATTAGAGGCAGAACACATTTGAAAATTTCACCTCTAGAGAAATGAAGCTTCAACAGTAACCCAGTAGGACACTGCCACCTTTTGGCTGTATGAATTTTAAAACTATCAAAGTCACCAGTGCTATTCTGATTGGAAATGTTTAGACAGACAGCTTTGATAAATAATCATCCTATCATTGTTCGTTTGGAAATATAGACCTTAAAGTTTTGTTTCTCAGTTATGTGACTTTTTTTAACTATTAGAGATTTTCATTTTGCTAGGTTCATCCAAAACCTTTTGAATTTTAGTATGTGGGAACCATTGTTCTTGTTTATTCTGTAAAGAATGGTTATGACATAGTAATGAAAATCACAGAGAAACTTTCACATCCCAGAACTCAGCCAGGACCCTCTGTGATGTTTCTCCCAACACACCATGTCCATCCTTGCAGGGCAAAGTCACAGCACCCACTCAAGATCATCAAAGCGATGACTGCTCTTCTCAGCCTTTCACCCCCTGGGTGTTTCCCGTATGTAGTTACAGATTATAGAATAAACATGACACAGGAGGTGTCTAGGCACATCGAGAGACTAAGCAGGGGGTGAAAAAGAAAAGAGGTGTAATAGATTAATATGAATTTTCATTTAGGGCAGAACCTGAAATTAGCAAGTTATTTCACACGATGACAAAGTGTCTCGTCCACATTGATCCTTCACTCTTCATTCTTTTTAAACTTTTCTAGGACCCTAAGTTTTTCATCATTTTTCCTTCTTTCCAGTGTCTCAGTATAAAATGGCAGTCATCCACATCCTTAAGTTCATGACTTCAATTAATAGCCTGTTGAAAATTATTCACAAATAATTAGTTTTAGTTGTAGCTTACTGTGAAACTTCATGTTGATATCTCAGTACTTGCTAGGTGTTGAAAATTATATCAGCTAGTAATACCTTCATCTCAATATGCATAAAAGGAAAGTCATCAGCTTCCTGGCCTCCTGTAATAATGTACACAGTATATATTATAGTCACTATTAAATATGTGTTTATGGTATTACTCTTAGTTTTACTGATATGACATGCTTCCTACTCTTAGAATGCTATTATCTAATCTTTAGACCTAGTGGAGAAGACATAACTATATATTTTAGTGTGTACTGTGGACTCCAGCCCAAATTTCTATTGGTTTTCATAAGAAGCTTCAAATCATCAGAGGAGAACTTTTGAAAGAATCATAGCTAAGTAGCACTCTTGTTTGAGTTTTCTTTGTTTATTCTCCAGTTGAGTCCATGGAGCCACACAATGGAAACGTGTGTTTACATTATAATGACCACCGGGACTTTTCAAAACGGAAATGCCTGGATACATAGGAACAAAACAAAGCTAGTCATGTCACAGAAACCAAGATGGAAGCAAGTGCAAAGGGGTGGATTAACCAACTGTCAAACACATCAGAAAGCTCCCCAGCTGGGCTTCCAGTGAAGGTAAGATTTTAGCAGGATCTAGATGAGGCCAAACAATTGTATTTTTCTAATGTCCCCCCATTTAAACACTGATTTAGAATTTAACTAATTCATTCCCCCAGGGGAAGGAACCAAAGATTTATGATAGGGTATATAATTGCTTGTGAACATGGGTAAGTACTTTCTCCCCAGTAAATCTTAGGAAACATAATGGCTATTCTTACATGCTCACCTCTTTCAGGCTCTTTGCATGGCTTCAGGGACTGCACCTGTGCTACGTTCTGTCCGTGCCCTGATGCAACCCTTATTTCTTACATCTGCCTCTTACAATCAATGAGTTCCTTCAGATCAGGGAATGTTGCTTTTCTGTCTTTGGAACTTCAATGCCAGACAATGCCAAACAAATATATCTATTCTCTAAATGTGTATGAATTAATGGGAGTCATTCAAATTAATGTTGGCTATGCAATATCCCAGGAAAAAGTCTTGAAGACTATATAAACTTCTGAAAATAGTTTTAAATATATTGTAATTTCTAAAAGACCACATTTTTAAGTTTTACACTCAAGGAGATAAAAATAAAACATTCTTCCAAAAATTTGTATTTCATCCCCTATCTCCATTATAAAACTTCAGACAACTCTACTGAAGAATAACAAGATTTCTTTCTTCTCTTATTTCTTTCCACAGAACACTAAATTCTATGTCATAAGTGTTATCATCCAAGTGTCTGGATGAAGAGATTAACTCCAGTAGACTGGTGAGAATCTAAGAACCAGAGCTCAGGAAAAGACTGAAAGGCTTCCCTGAGGTTCACCAACAAATACCTGGCCAAGATAGTTCAAAAAACAAAAACAAAACAAAAAAACCATTATATGAAATGTTTGTTCTGTAAACGTGAAATGTGCAGTTTGGATCTCCGCCCCCTTGTGGCAGGCTGTGGGTAGTGCAGCATAAGCCTGTAACTCAAGCACAGAGCAGGCAGAGGAGAGGTACACTGGTCTTGTTGGCTGCCAGGCTGACTGAAAAATCCCTCTAGTCTATGTATATGCAGAGGCACACCCACAACAGACAGAGACACACCATTAGAAACGACGGATGGAGCAAGGAGGATACAAGTGTAGAATAGAATAGCAGGCCAACCAGCTGTAAACAGAAAGAAAACATCAGTCCATGTGAAAGCAGTTTTCCTTAAATAGCTGGACAGATAGGAAAGAAATGGATAGTTGCGTTCAGATGGTATTCAGCCAGAAGATAGAAACAAAGATGAATGTTCAAAGGGATGGAAAAATTACCATTATAAAATATATCAGAGAAGCCACCCAAGGTAAGTAATAAAAATTATATACCCTATAACACCATGGAGAAATCATGAAAGACCTTTGTTCAAAAATGTCTGGTGAGATAGCCCAGATAGAAACCAGATTTCAAGTACACTGAAAGCAAAAATCCATTTTGATATGATGGTGACTATCTCACAAAATATCTTATGATTAAAAGAAGGAGAAAGGTAAGTTTGCCATCAAAGGGACAATAGAATAGTGGCTCCGCTCAGAACAAGAGAAGACACGTTTCCCTGGTCAGTTTGTTAGTGTTAGGTAGATTTGGGCTGTGCATTCCTCCTCACTTATATAAAACTGGGTGGTGGGTCTGTGAGTCTCTCCCCTCTAGCAGTTCTCACAAGTGTCCCATTATTTACTTAATTCTCCCGTCAAGACTCCCTTAAGTACACTGCCTTCTGCATCTCCCTGAAGTCATCCGTAACAAGCACATAAGCGACCTACTAAGACGCTGCTTTATCTCACACATCTTCAGTGTTCCAATCCTTTCCTCTTCTCGTTATGCAAAGCAGACAATTTACAGAGAGAGCAGAAATCTCAAAGCTGATAACCCTCAAACGCTTAAATTCCATTTTCCTATGAGATAACACTACTCTGTGATTCCCTTTAGATGTCTGGAGATAATATTCTGTCTATTCTCATCCAATTCCTGCTCACCATCTAAGACCCAATCCAGATGTCATCTCAACAGGGATATTTGCTTTGATCTCCTTAGGTAGAAAACAAAAGATCCCTTCAACTGAGCAATCTGATCGTCTTGAATTTTCATAGTTTCTCCCACATTTTTCACATGCTGTAGGTGTTGAAGTTATTGGTGTGTTTAAACGTTTCCTATGACACAGTAAATAGCCTGAAGATAGAAAACACACCACCTGTATCTTGAGATATATATCACAAAGCTTTGCTCAGTGAATGTGTAATAACACCAGAAATCTGAGAATCTATTTCTTAGCTTTGTTAAACAGAGGAAACTTAAGAGAAAAATCAGGTAAAGAGAAAAACATAGAATTGTGGTACTGTCTATTCAGTAACGGAGCCATTCAAATCTCTTTATAATTATTATTTTGAATTTTCATGGATTGCATACCAGAAGGCTTCTGAAGACATATTATATGGTAGTAATGGTGCTCACAGTAGATCCTCTGGAACACAATTAAAATGCATGAACCTGGATTTGGGGGATTTTCTATATTGGACGAGTTAAGAAGCTAGAGGATCCTGATTCCTCATTATCCCAAAGGAGGACTAAATTAGGATGAAACTACTGGGTCCCTGGAAATTGTCTGTATGAATAGCTCTAGTTTGATTCATGAAGTAAATGTGGAGTGTATTTCACACCCAAAACGTTTTGTGATGCTTAGGACAGTGTAATAACTACACACTACAGCACTTGCTCAGGAATCTTAACGTTAACACTTGGCAACAGCATGAGATTACCACTTCCTCACAGGGACAGCCTCAGACTTACCATGCCTAGGGAATCTTAACCAGTGCCCTACGACAGTCTGAACTGGCTGCCATCTCACACTGTGCTTTTTGGAACACATTCCCTAGGGAGGGATACCTTGCTCAGGATTGACACAGCAGGGAAGGGCTTGGTCCTGCCTCAACTTAGTGTGCCAGACTTTGTTGACTCCCCAAAGGAAGCCCTACCCTCTCTGAGGAGTGGATGGGGGGTGGGTTTGGGAGAGGTTGGGGAGAGTGAAGGGAGGGAAGGGGAACTGCAATTGGTATGTAAAATGGAAAAAAAAAGCTTTATTAAAAAATAAATAATTTTTTTTTAAAAAAAAAAGTGGCGCTCAGGCTTACAGATGAAAACCAGGAATCATCCTGCGGACAGTTCCACACACTTCAGCTTTAGCTTCCCAGCCTGTGCATCTGAAGTCTGACAGATCTGGCGGCTGGAGGCTGGTTCTGATGGTTACAAACCAGTTCTGGTGGCTGGAGGCCGGTTCTGGTGGCTGGAGACCGGTTCTGGTGGCTGGAGACCAGTGCAGAAAAGAGTCCAGGTTGTCTTTCTTGTCTCCTCCATCCTTAGAACGTTCATGTGGCCTCCACCCCTTCCATGCTGGACTCGAGCTCTTCAAGTCAGATTTTTCTATCAAAGTTTTCTATCAGAAATAATAATTCCATTCACAGAGTGGGATACCTATGTAATTTAAAGTTTTTCTGCTAGCTGCATTTTAAGTAGAATCATTGTAATTAATTTAATAAGGCATTCTTCTAACCCTATATATCCAACATGTTAGCATTTCAACATGTTACCAAACACTGAGGAGCTATGGCTTTCATTTTTATGCTGTCTTTGAAATCTGGCATTGCCTTTCATGCTTAACACACATTCAGTTCATACCAGTCGCCTGTCAAGTGCTGACTAGTGGCTTCCGTAATGTAACTACGTATGTATGTACACAACATGCACACAGGGATGCCACGTTGTACACTCAGCTCTAGATACTTGCCATACATGGGGAGACTGCGGCACTTGATACCCATAGGGATAGATAGTGAGCACATCACAGCTCAGCATTAGTGTGTCCTGCCTATCCTACTCTCAGTGAGCAAGTTTGGTGGAGGGGATCCATGTGGCTCTTCGGATCCTGTCAGTAGAAGGCATTGTGTAAAGTTAGCTATGTATTTGTCTTTATGTTTTTGAGAAAGGGTCTCACTATGTGGTCTTAGCTGGCCTGGAATTTACTGTGTAAAACAGGATGACCTGGAACTTGTGGCAACGCCCCTGCATCTGCCCTCTGAGTTACATTATAGGCATGTGCCACCATTACCTGCTACATTTCCTTTTTGAAACTAGAGATTCAAAACAACATTACGGAGTAGTATGTAGTATGCCTCTTACCCCTGATGCCAAAAAGGAGTATATCCAGCATTATCCCATTAAGTATATATTATTTGTCTGGAATAACAGCATGCATATTTTATAGTCATCATTCTTAAGGCTATTTTTTTTCTTTTTTTTTCTTTTTTTTTCTTTTTTTT
>CABHPP010124645.1:20300-48381 GCA_902168425.1 Peromyscus attwateri
ACCAACGCCCGGCTCTTAAGGCTATTTTTAATTATCAAATAACTTATGTGCTTTTGTTGCATAAATAATCTAGATTTAATCTTTAATCTTTGAGGAAATTCATATATTTTCTAATAGCAAGCCCAACTTAAGTCTGGAATATAAAAATTTCAAATTATGTTTTTTATGCTCCTTGAATTCAGTTTAACACTTGCTTAGATTTTTAGCATTTACTTTCATAAGCAGATTGTCTGTAACAACTTATTAACTTTGTCTACTTTTAATATCAAGATCATTTTAGTACTGTAAAGAGGGAGTCATTTCCTTGGTTTTTCTTCAGTCTAGAAAGTTCAATATATAACAGAAATAATCCATTTCTTTAAAGGTCTGTAGAATTTATCTCTAATATTGCCTAGATCTGATACTTCCTTTGTGGAAGATTAACCGATGATTAGGTTTTTAAATGTTATTGAACTACTCATGTTCAAATAAAATAAATGAAATCATAAAAAAGATAAAGCCAAAGAAAACTGAACTGGATATGCAGGCATAAGTGGTACAGGGGGGGAAAGTAAAAGCTGACAAGGAGAAATGGGTAAGAAGAAGTTTGATGACCTGAGCAAAGGTTTAAAAGGTCAGTACAACTTTTTAAATACATTTTTTAAATTAAAGTTCAATTACATCATTCCCCTAACCCTCTCTCTCTCCAGCCCTCCCCCATGTAACTCCTACTCCTTGTTTCTCAAACTCGTGGCCTCTATTTCTTTAATTCTTTTTAGTATAATTTTAATAGAGGAGACCTGGGATAGGGTCCAACAGGCATTAGAAATTTTAAGCAAATGTCAAAAGCATCAACTTGTATAATCTAGCTCCGAAAGAGCAGCTTTTCTGGTCTTTCGTGCTACATAGAAAAATAGGAAAGATGAACTCAAATTCAGCACCCAGATTCTTAGGCCTGACCTTGCAGGTTACGCGAGGATTGTCAAAATGAGAGATCTACTTCCTTAGAGCTGGTTTTTCCCAGGCTGGAGAAGGCCAATTTGTTATGGTTTAAGATGAGTTATACTTTTCTTGACTACTTCTCTCAAAATATTCGGAACTCTGAGCTGTTACTGTGTCCTAAGAATGGTGGCATACTGAAGAAGATGGCCAATCCCTAGAGGATGTCTTGATTACCTTTGCTTTTGTTATTTGAAATGAGAGGACCTGATTCACTTATTTCCTAAACGAACTAATGATTTTTTTTAGCCTACAAGAAATATAAAGTGGAAAAAAATTAAAAAATGAAGAAGCCGCTTTAAACCCAAATATATAAATTTAACTTTTTAGTTTTGTCATGACTTGATTTACAACTTAGCCAGTTTAATGCTTGACATTATTATAAAATATTGCAATAAATAAGGAGTGAGACACTGGTTCTGGCCTAAGAATTTTGCACTTTTAAGCTTCTGAATGAAGGCCAGGATATATTTATTGACTACTCATATACTTTAAGCACTAAGCTAAGAGCTGTACCAGGCTTTTTCTTTTGGGCCACCAACCAGCTCCCAAATCATGACACAAAGACTTATTATTAGTTTTAAATGCTCAGCCTAGCTTAGGCACATTTCTGGCTAGCTCTTTTAACTTAAATCAACCTGTTTCTCTTTATCTATCTTTTGACTAGGGGCTTATTACTTTTCTTACTTCTGTATATATTATTCTCACTGCTTCTCTATGTCTGGCTGGCTTCTTGCCCTGGGTGTTTCCCTCGTTCTCTCCTCCTTCTCCTGTTCCCCTTGTTCTTTCTTCTCTCAAGCCTAGATTTCTCCTCCTATTTATTCTCTCTTCCCACCAGCCCCACCTATCCTTTCTCTGCCTAGCTATTGGCCATTCAGCTTTTTATTAGCCTAATCAGGTGCCTTAGGCAGGCAAGGTAAAACAAATGCAACATATCTTCACACAATTAAATACACGTCCTTACAACATTAAACAAATGCAATATAAACACCTTTACACAGTTAAAGTAATACTCTGCACCATAAACAAATGTAACACATCTCTACCTGGTTAAAATATATTCTATAACAAAGTGCTTTACATGTATAATCTAATTTCTTTGCTTAGTAACTCCATGAGTTAAATATTATAATCTCTGATTAATAATGTAACTTAGATCATGAAATTCAAATGAAATCATGAACACTTTATATATATATATATATAAATATATATATATATCTCTATATACATATTTTTTATCATAGAATATCTGTTGCATAAAACAGTATTTAATATTTTATAAAGCTTATGCATTTATTACTTGGCACAGAATTAAACCCAAATCTCTAATCTGTCAAAGGGCATTCTTGGAAAAAGGCCATGTCTGCACAGACTGATTAGCTGGTTTAGGACTGCAGTGACGTGGAGCAGTTGGAATGTCGAAGGTCCAGAGGCTAATTGCCTTATCTGGGCCAGTGTTAGCCCCCTGAATAGCCATTTCTCGCCCACCCCTGTGTCAGAACTAACATCCTGTGACTGATAGCTAAAACACTTTCTGAAACCTATTAACTTAGCAGACAAATAGCTTTTACCAAGCCAACAGCTAAGAATGTATCCGGCAGCATAGGAAGCCTAAAGAACAACTTCCCTTATCTTGCTGTAACCACCTCTCTTGATGTACCCAGCAATGTATTTTAAACTTGCCTTGATTCCTGACTTTCTGTAAAACTATAAAAACTTAACGAAATTGCTGCCATGTTCGAATTTGGGATAATGTAAATCTGTGTTCCCAGGCCATGGTCACTCAAAATTGGCTCTAAAATAAACTCTTTAAGATGAGAGCTGTGGGTTTTTATTTGTTTGTTTGTTTGCTTGTTTGTTTTGTTTTGTTCTGTTTTTGCATTGACAAATCCAAGGGCCATTCTCAGAACATGCTTTCTTGATTGCCCAAGGTTCATGAACACAATGTTGATGAAAATAAAGAGGTGATTGTTTCTTAATTAACCTCAGTTTCTTCTTACTTAACTGTGTAAATAACTTAACTCCACACTAAGCGCATAAAGTCAAAGTGATCATCCCTAATTTAATAAACATTGATTAGTAAGATCAGCAGAGACAAAACACTAAGCCATGAGATTCCCACTGTAGAAGTTGAATTATGGTGTTGCAATCCCTGGATCACCACAAACTTGTCTCTCTACTTTGGAGAGAAGTGCTGGGGGTTGGGGCCGGGGAGCTCCCTGGGAAATGGACATCGGGCTTTGTGTTTTCTGCAGATAACAGAGGAAGAATGAGAGCAAAGTCATTATAGGGGGGGAAAAGTGTGTAGCGCATTTGTTTTCCTTACTCTAGGCTCAGCTTTTCAGAGACCTAAAACATGAGCAAAAGAATAAATAAATAAAGAGCTGCAAGGTGAGCATAAACGTGACTCATCTGTTCAAAGAACAAGGTCCAGGTGCAAGACACAATGGAAAAGGAGCCTGAAAAGGCTCTACCTTGGGCAGTTGCCTTTTTTTTCTATGAAAACTCACGTCTTTCAGGCAAGAGAAAGCTAATAGGAATTTTGATGTCAAAAAGAACTTGTAAATGAAGAAACAACTGAAAACTGGTCAGGAAACCTGTGGTGGTCACATAAGCAAAGGATGGCGTTGTTTCTTAAGAAGCTAGCAGCCAACCTCGAATGTTCACTGCTCTAGAAAATACAGCGCACACACTAACGTAAAGAGCACTAAACAGCACTGTGGCTTTATTAACTGATATTTAAAAACAAAGACATACAAAGGGCAAAAGCAAAGCTCTGTCCTAGAGAGCTCTGGGTCTGTCTCCAGAAGTGCAGGCAAACAAGAAAAAAGCCACTGTTTATCACTCGGCCATAAAGAAACAGACACTTACACTGTCAGTAGGAATCCAGATGCCACTGGAAATTAATCCATTAATCAAGTGGATTAATTCAGACTAAGGAGGGCAAGTAGCACAGGTTCTCTCATTTGTGGCTTCTAGACTTCATGCTGGTTATAAAATCATGTATATATGGCATAAAGAAGTTAAGCTGTCTATGAAAACAAGGCTATGGGAAGGAGAAGTGATAAGAAAGTGATAAAGGTTGGGTTGGATCTGTATGAAATACTTTGAAACCCGGAACCACATACAATGAGTGTACACCAGAAAATTGTGGGGGGTGATTTTGTGGGCATCTGAGATGTTTGCATGTCTTAACTATAATGTTAATTGTGAAGAAAAATAATTTGTGCTCTAATTAATCATTACATTCATACTCTGTAATTTATGTCTATATGTAACAACTTTACAATTAAAAAAAAGCACACAAGGCGGAAACAAAACGACACATTGTGATCTGAGAGATAGAAGGAAAGAAATTACTAATAAAGAAATTGCTTACAGCAATCGCTGGCCCAAACATACAATACATCCTAGTGCTCGGAGGCTGAAGCAGGAGGATTGCAGGAGTTTGAAGTCAGCCATGTAGTGAGACTCTATCTCAGAGAGAGTAAGAGAAAACAGATTGCTTAGCAGAAAAAAAAATTAAAAAAAGAAAGTAATCAAACAAGACCTGGAATATGGACTAAAAATTTTCACTTAATTGGAGTTCTGAGGAGACAGAAAAGAAAAGAAGAAGAAACAGGAGAGGAAACATATTTGTCAGGACTATGTGTGTGCACATAAATCATGATACAATGTATTATGTATTACATATACAGAATTACAAGTGGATATTTATTAGGGCAGTAGCTTGCAAATCAGAAATGGGCAGCACAACCAGGGCTGCCTGCACTCTAGAGAGTGGGAGAAAGTCACAGCTGCTCAAGTCAAAGAAAATAGGAGCCTCCAAAGGAAAACACGAGTGCAGCCCCAGCGAAAGGCTGAAGGTCCTGAAGCTCCCTGGAGAGCCAACCTGTCAGGCTGCATTGAAAGGCTGCTTAGGAACTGGAGTTTGATGTCTATAGGGGATGGCAGCAATCGTAGATACGCTCCATTGGGAAGAGCTCAGCGAGCACACTCTGGCTGCCTTCCTCTTTGCTGTTAGTCCTTCCAGGCCCTCTATTGGATCCTTCCTTCCAGATCCAGTATCTGTATATCTTCGTTACTGTGCTATTGCTATAAAAAAGATACTGTGATCAAGGCAACTGTAGGAGAAAGAATGTAATTGGAGGCTTGCTTACAGTTTCAAAGGGTTAGTCCATTATCATCATGGTGGATGGTGTGGCAAAAGGCAGGAATAATACTGAAGAAGTAGCTGAGAGCTCACGCCTGACCCACAAGTTGCAGGCTATGAGAGAGGCTCAATCTCTGATTTGCAAGCTAATCTAATAAATACTGTAATTTTTCTGTATGTGATATACAATACATTGTGTCATGATTTATATGCACACACGTAGCCATGACTAAAACATTTCCTCTCTTGTTTCTTCTATCCTTCCTTGATATCTTCCTGGAACTTTCCTGTTGAAACCTCAACTCCAACATCCATGACATACCACCTCCAACAAGACCACACCTCCAAATCCTTCCCAAACAGGTCCCCTAACTGGGAACCAAACATACAAATCTATGAGCCTATGGAAGACCATTCTCTTTCAAACTACCACACTGTCTTTTCTTCTCAGTTGCTGTTCTACATGCCAATCATATCTAAAGATCTGTTGCTGGTTGTTTTTACTCTTTGTTCTTTTGGGGGACCTGCCACCCAGCTCTCAAATAAATCATGAACAGAGGCTTATTCTTTCTTATAAATGCCCGGCCTTAGCTTGGCTTGTTTCTTGCCAGCTTTCCTTAACCTAAATTATCCCATCTACCTTTAGCCTTTCTCTATTTCTGTATATCTTTTCTTTCCTTCTTATTCCGTGTCTGACTATGTAGCTGGGTGGTTGGCCCCTGGTGTCCTTTCTCCTTCTTTTTGCTCCTCAGTCTCTCTTGCTTCTTCTATTATTCTCTCTGCCTGCCAATCCCACCGATCCTTTCTCCTGTCTCACTATTGACCATTCAGCTCTTTACTAGACCAATCAGGTGTTTTAGACAGGCACAGTAGCACAGCTTCACAGAGTTAAACAAATGCAACAAAAAAGAATGCAATACAATTTTGCATCATTAAACAAATATTCCACAGTATAAACAAATGTAACACATCTTAAACTAATATTCCACAACAGATATCCTCGTGGGTACTCCTAGAAGTGTGCTTTGTCTCCTAGATTCCTCAGATCTAATCAAATTGCCAATCAGGATTAACCATTACAGGAAATAATACTGGGGGTTGGGGGGAGTATTCCAGAAGAGTGAAAGCAAAGAATTTTCAAGTGTAAGAAGCCAGATAAATCTTAAATAAGATTAAATGTGAGGAAAGAAAATCTAGTTAGAAATATCATGATCAAAAATAAAAGAACTTAAAATTGATTAGGAGGAAATGATCACCTCTCAAGAAGTGACAACCAAGGAGCTCAGAGATGGTTCAGTGGGTCAAGTGCCTGCCACACAAACCTGACTACCTATGTTTGACCCTCATAACACACATAAAAGTGGAAGGAGAGAACTGACTCCACAAGGTTGTTGTCTACCCTACACACACACACACACACACACACACACACACACACACCAGACACCCCATACCATGGCATGTGTGCCCATGCACATGCATACACATATGCGTGTGCCCACACACATACACACATATAAATAAATAAACCTTTTAAAATGATAATCAAATTCTCAGCTAAAATGTTGAATAGCAACAACATAAAAAATAAGATAGTGGATTCTTTTCAAACAGCGTGGGAGTACTTGTCTCTCAGCATTTCAATGCGGGGAGGAAATGTGTTTCCTTCAAAACTGTCTCTCAAGAATGAGAAAATTTTGCATATGGGAATGGTTTCATGAAAGGAAATTATTAAAGACATGACAGAAAATAAAGGAAATACTCGAAAGAATGGTTTGACGTGCAGGAAGGAGGGAGTGATAGTCATGTGAATATATGTAAATGCACCCAGTCTCTAAGGAATAAAGATACAAGAAACAGTGAACTAACACTGCATAACAATAGTGTGTTGGCCTAGAATCCGGTGAAGACAATGGAGGCAGAAAGTGGAAGACAATATGTTAGCATTCTGAACCCGCCCTTGGGGCCCACCATGCATCTTGACATAAAAGCCTCCTTTAAGGAAAAATCCCTCCCTCGGTCTTCATCCCCACCCCACCCCCCACCATGAAGTATGCACCCTTCCGTTTTCTCTCCCTTCTCTCTTTCCCCCTCTTTCCTATCTTTCTCTCTATCTTTCTATTATAATAAACTCCGCGTGGATGCAGTGCCTGGGGGGTGAGTGATTTTTCCACACGCCACAGCCCGCTGCCACATTGCATGTTTCCCTCACCCGTGGGACACCTTGGCCAGGCCAGCCAGGGCCTCCCCCATGCACCGTATCATTAAACAATATACTGATACACTTAGAACTGATCAAGGTTAGGTTCCATGTACTGAGTGCCACACCAGCTTAAATAAATGACATTAAATTAGGGAGTCTTTAAAAATGAACTAGATTAAAGAGGAACATATGCATTTAAAGCTGTGATTCTCAACCTTCCTGATGCTGCGACCCTTTAATACAGTCCCTCATGTTGGGGTGACCACCAGCCATAAACTTATTTTCACTGCTACTTCATAACTGTAATTTTGCTACTGTTATGAATCGTAATGTAAATATCTGTGTTTTCCAATGGTCTTAGGCAACCCCTGTGAAAGGGCCATTTGACTCCAAAGGGATCTCGACCCACAGGTTGAGAACAACTGATCTCAAGAAAACCTAGAGAAAGTAAAACATGGCAAGAACACTGTTAGGAGCCACACCAATCCGAGGCTTTCTCAGAAGCCCTGATAAAAGGACAAAAGGAACCTACTTCTGTGTCCTTGCCCAGGGGCAGACTTGGCAAGGTCCTGTCTGGGGCTGAGGCCAGGGCCTTTAAGGGTTAAGGTTTTGGTTCCTGAGAACTTGGATTTTCCCCTTGAAGAGACTGGAGTTATCAGTCCCAAGGCCACTCTACGCTTGGTCTGTGACACACTTGAGGCATCTTGTGATCCTCTTGTGTAACGTTATTTAATTAGCTTCCTGCTGTCTTCGTGTCCTCCCATTACATGATAGCTTCCATTTCTCCTCTGCAAATAGTATACAAGATGCTGTGCTTCTTCATAAACTTAGTGGGCATAAAATGTAGGTTCTGCAAGACCTCCTGACCCCAGCTTTTCTATGTTCTTTGTGATCTCATCCCTGATTAGCTCCCTTAGGATCCTGTCACTGAAAAATGACCTGCTGGCCCCAGTCACACAGTAGAAATAAATTTTATAAATGAATTGCAGATTTAATACAACCAAAATGTTGTTTATAAAACTTTTTTAAGCTTTGTAGTCAAAATGTTAGGTAGCTAGATATTAACAGGCTTGGAGGCCATTGAGGACATACCATTCCCTTAAGATGTTAAAATACATATATATGAGGGTAAAAGTACTGGAGCTTTGTTGGGACCCATTAAAAGAAAGCTATTTCCTTCTCGTCCAAATAACATAATTTAATTTCTCCCCTTGGCCCTCTGTGGAGGAATGGCATTCTAAGTGCCCCAAATATTACATACTATTGTGTCTTTCCTTAAGAGTTAATCCAACCAGGTCTATCAGTCACCTGCACAGAAGAGACCACCTATCAGGAAAGCTAAGCACCTGGAGAAACGCTAAGGAGGTAGGAAGAATCGTAAGTCCCTCAGTTGAGTGATCTCCTTACACACTCCAGAGCTCCTCTCCATGCAATTGCACACACATTTTCACAACTAAGCCTGCCTACTTTCCTGAGATGTAACTCAAAACGCATTACTTTTCATTCCCCACCCCTTTCTATCCAGTATGTATGCATGTATGTATGTACATATGTGTGTATGTATGCATGTATCAGCCAAAATCCTAGGCACACATGCTCTGGCACTCTGGACATTCTCACCTCGTCTCTAAAGAACCCCAACCCCAGCTGCTTGCCTTCCTCCACTGCTGAACCTGCCTTCTTGCTTAGACCCGATCTCAAAATACATCCCTGTCACTCTTTGCCTCATTTTGCCCTTCTAGAACTGCCAGGAGAGGTGTTTACAGCCAGCTTACCCTGTTGTTTCTCTTTAAATGCTAAGAAAACGGTGCTGGAACTTCTTTCTGAGCCTATTTTTAAATCCTTTTAGCAACAAAACTAAGAACTCATACTAGAGAGCCCTGATTCTCAAGTAACAAACGCAATGAGACATTGTTAGCCAAAGAGGAAAGTGAAGAATTTTACAAGATAAGAACATGATGTTTTAAGTTCCCTGTTGTCAGGCTTCTTAACAAATCAAAATTCTTACTTTTGCTAATATTTATTACTTCAAAAATCAAATCAATCCACTCTTGTATTTCTCATATTAGAAAATGCAAAAGCATCACTCTGGGAGGGGAAGGGAGTGTGCTGAGAGGGGGCAGTGCTCACTGTTAGTGTATGAAAGATGACATCATTAAAAATCTGTTCATGCCAAAAATCTCTTAACTGACTACTTCGTAAGCAACTATTTTAAGATGATTTATTACATTTAATGCCCTGTTTATCTATGACTAGAAATATTGCAGCTGTGTACCTGAATTTCATATATAATTTAAAAATGTTTACCACTGAAGGCATGTGAGCTTAAGACAAAGTGACCATTACATTTTATACAGGCTATCATATCTGGATTATTAACATATAAAACATGCAATGAAATTTTTGACATTTATTGTGGGTTTTTACTAGTGATTTTCAGATTTAAAAAAAAAGTTGCCTCTGGGCAAGGCTACAATTTGCAATCCTGGAGTATATTTGTTATTATAGTTACAAGATGCATACTGGAAAATGTACTCATTTGTGGGGAAATGTAACCTTCCTTGAAGGAATGAAGATGTACTAAAGAGACCTTTGGGCTCCTGCCTTTGACTATTAGACTATCAAAAAATGGACTCCAAGAAATTATAATTTCCTCAGAAGTCTTATGCTGGGGGAAGGAAATAGCTGGATGCCTGGTGTGAATATTAAGGAAATCTTATCTCCCAGAGAGGGGTTTATAACTGTCAGGCTATCTTGCAGAAGGGATTAGAGACAGATGAAGTGTAAGATCATACCTTAACTGGGACTCTAAAGTTATGCACACCTCTGACCCTCTATTTAAATCTAAACCTCATGTCAGAGCCTCTAGATGGACTTGGTGGCAGAGGCTAGGTAAATGTTACTGGACTTCTGTCTTACTTTTGACAAGGTGGTAGCTGCACTGAATAAATCTTTCTTGCTCCATTTGTTCAATTGTTCTGTTGAATACTGGTGGCTGAGCCGAACCTGCTATGGCTTCCAGAGCTCAGTCTCTCACCCTAAAAATTCTGGTAACACTTATAACATCAAAAAGACCACGTCACCAGAAACTAGCCATTCTTAGGTGCCATATACCCTCTCTCGGCTCATGTTCTCACCTTGATTAAACAAAAATAATCAAAGCATTTTGAGATTTCTTCCATTTAAAACCTGTCTTGGTTACTTTTCTACTGCTGTGACAGAACACCATGACCAAAGCAATGTCTAAAAGAAAACATTTAACTGAGCTGACAGTTTCAAAAAGTTAGAGCCCATGATGGTGGGGTGGAGGCATGGCAGCATGAATACTGCAAACTCACATCTCAAAAACCAAGCCGGAAACAGGAAGCATGCTAGCACACAAGTCTTTTGAAACTTCAGTGCCCACCTCCAATGACACACCTCCTCCAACGAGGCCACAGCCTAATTCTTCCCAAACAGTTCCACCAACTGGGACCAAGTATTCAACATATGAGCTGGTGGGAGCTATTCTCACTTCAAACCACCGTATTCCACTCTCTCGCTCCCATAGGCTCATGGTCATATCATAATGCAAACTGCTCTTAGTCCTGTAAGGGTCCGAGGAAATGCTGAAGGAAGACCCCAGACTCAAATAGTATGTAAAAGCAAAGAGCGTTCATTAAGGCCAGCATATGCAGGGTTGTTCACCTGTACAAAATGGCGATGAGTGTGTAGGCTCCTTTTAAGCATAGCTAAAGCCGGGCGGTGGTGGCGCACGCCTTTAATCCCAGCACTCGGGAGGCAGAGGCAGGCGGATCTCTGTGAGTTCGAGACCAGCCTGGTCTCCCAAGTGAGTTCCAGGAAAGGTGCAAAGCTACACAGAGAAACCCTGTCTCGAAAAACCAAAAAAAAAAAAAAAAAAAAAAAAAAAAAAAAAAAAAAAAAAAGCATAGCTAAGGGGAGTTTCAGGGACAGTTTGGTCATCTCGAATATGATTGTTAAGCAAGCAACAGTTACATTGGTATACTTTTAATTGGCTGAGGTTTCTTCTTGTCATTTCTGGACATACTTGCACAAGCTTGAGCAAGTTCAGACGTGACTCAGAAGAAGGCTGCTGGATTTGTCCTGAGACATTGTGAGGCTGACCTGACTTAGGCCTGTGTTTGTTCTCTCTTGTCCCTGAGTGCAAGGGCGTTGTGAATAAATGGCCCTTCGTGGGAGAGACACTTGTTTCTCTATTCTCAGAGAACTGAAACCTAAATTTAGGTGTGAGGCTGGGAGAGTTTAACCCCTTTGGTTCAACTTCAAAAGTCCCCATAGTATTTCAGTGTCAACATTGCTTAAAGGTCCAAAGTTCAAAAGTCTCTACTGAGACTTGAGGCAATCTCCTAATCATAACCCCCTGTAAGACCAGAGCAAATTACATGTTTCCAACATATAATGGCACCAAATACAAATTTCCATTCCAAATGGGGGAAGAATCATAGCACAGTGTAGTTGTTTGTTTTTTTACTCTTTGCTCTTTGGGGGGCCTGCCACCCAGCTCCCAAATAAATCACATGGAGTCTTACTCTTTCTTACGAATGCCTGGCCTTAGCTTGGCTTGTTTCTTGCCAGATTTTTCTTAATTTATCCCATCTATCTTTTGTCTCTGGAGTTTTACCTTTCTATATACCTTTCTTTACTCCTTACTCCGTGGCTTACTGTGTAGCTAGGTGGCTGGCCCCTGAAGTCCTCCTCTCCTTCTCCTTTTGCTCCTCCCTCTTCTCTTTTTCTCCTTCTGTTTATTCTCTCTGCCTGCCAGTCACACCTATTTTTCTCTCTTGCCTCACTATTGGCCACTCAGTTCTTTATTAGACCAATCAGGTGTTTTAGACAGGCAAAGTAGCATAGCTTCACAGAGTTAAACAAATGCAACATAAAAGAATGCAACACGCCGGACGGTGGTGGCGCACGCCTTTAATCCCAGCACTCGGGAGGTAGAGGCAGGCGGATCTCTGTGAGTTTGAGGCCAGCCTGGTCTCCAAAGCGAGTTCCAGGAAAGGCGCAAAGCTACACAGAGAAACCCTGTCTCGAAAAAACTAAAAAAAAAAAAAAAAAAAAAAAAAGAATGCCACATATCTTTGTATTACACAAATGTTCCACAGCAAAAAAGAATGTAACACATTTTAAACTAATATTCTACAACAGCATAGTAGGAAATATTAGACCAAATCAAGACCAAAACTCAGAGGGCAAACTCCAAATCCTGTAGTTCCATGTCTATGTTAGAAGGCTTAGATAGGAAAGCGTTGTAACCCTCCAGTTAAAGTAGAAGTTTATGGGAGTTAAATGATTAATAGAATTTTGGCCAAAGTCCACAGCCTGTAAGCTACTCTAATAAATCCCCTTTTGATATGTAGATATCCATTCTATCAGTTCTTTTCCTTTAGAGAACCCTAACTAACAGACATTCACTTAGTAGTATTTTCGGATTTAAAAGTTTGCTTAGATATGAACAAAAATTAAGCTATCATTAAGTATAAAGAAAACATTAAAACTTCAGAACTTTCTCCCAAGGTATGCACAAGTTTTTTTAAAGACTAATATTATAATAATTTTATAGTAATATAAAACAGAAAAGTCTACCTCGTGAATATACACTGTTTCAACAAAATTTTCTTTTATATTTCCACTTGCAAGTAATACTAACCATCATTAATGATTATTTTAATCCAAACTGAAATGGTATTCTGAGATGTGCGGCTGGTAAAACAAATAATTAGTCATAGAGTCATATTACATGTAGAAAGTGTCCATATTCACCCATGCCCTCAAAACTGTAAAACTCCGTGTTTCTTAAACTCTTTATTCCACAGTTGGTTTTGAGTACATCTGTCTGTCATGTCCTCTCCTTGCCTCTCCAGGTGCCTGCCCATGTGATTGCTTTTCTCATGAGACCCTCTTTGTCCAGTGTTCTTCTTCTTCTGTAAAGTTCTGTACCTCCTTATCTATGAACCCTTATGTTATGGACAGTCCAGCTATGCACTGATCATTCTCACTTAAGAGTTTAGACAAATTCAGACAGGCTGGCAAGACAGTAACTTAGAGGTGGGTACCACCACCAAGAGGACTCTAATCAGGTGAATAAGAGTAGATAAACAAGGTTGGTTCAGTGGCAGTGACAGTGTCAGAGGGTCCAGATGATTTTTTTTATATGCTTCCTTTCCTATTTCAGATAATTTGTATATAAACCTCACACAGGGAGGGTTATTAACAAGCAAGAATAAATGATTGCCTTGCTAAAATTCTGAATAGTAGTGGTGTACACATAAAGCTAGAGAGAAAAGACTTTCCATATGTGAGGCTGGATTCCACAATTACAGAGCCTAGACATGATGAGCTCTCTCAGCTTAGGGAGAGTCTTTACAGCTCATGAGAGCAGCTGCAGTTGAAACATCTCCTTGGCAGGACATTTTCAGTCGATGCTGTACAGCATGTCTGGCCACATAAAATCCCCTGTGGGTTACCCATGGCTTTGCTGTGTGCAAGTCTGGAGGAGGATACGGCAGTGCAGTATTGCAGAAAATGTCTGCTATCTTTAAAGTGAAAAGAGACAGTGAAAGGCTCATATATCACACACACACACACACACACACACACACACACACACACACACACACAGCTTTTGATGGCATCTCATAGCCCAGGCGAATTATGCACCAGCTTCCTTGAACATGTGTAACCAAAATAGTTACAGAGCAAAGTGAAAAATGGCATGTGGCTACTATAGCTAAAACACCTTACACTAATCACAGAAACACCTCTAAGAAACACCTGAAAGAAAGTTTTAGGGGAGAGGAATGCAATGAAAGGAATGATAGTTGTTTTGTTTTGTTTTAAATAGGATCCTACTAGAGCTATAGTTCAATGGCAGAGAACTGGCCCAACATCTGTGAGGCCCTAAGTTCAACCCTGTCAACACACACATACACACACACATACATATACACACATACACACACACACACACACACACACACACACACACACACACAAACCCACACTGGTTCTTACCTCAAGGGAATAAGAGATAGTTTGTGCCAGAGTCAAATATGAATAACTTATCAGGAACATAGGTTCACATTTCCACAAATATGTTCCAAATACCATACATATACGAACAAGTTTCATGATGTTTATATAGTAGCAGAAAAAAATCATAAATCAAGGCACTCTTAAAATACGTTGGTGTGAACATCAGGTAGAAAGTTTGGCTACTTCAAAGCAGAGCCTCTGGTGTATGGTGATATGTTTGGCGTTTAGGTTGGTAGAAAATAAATGATCTGTTTGTATATTCTTTTACCTGGTAGCCATAAGGATGTTAGGTCAAACGTAGAGGTGAGCAAGCAGTGAGTATTTACAGGGCTATCAAAGTCCAAGTTAATCTGGCTCCACAGTTGCCATGTTTGGGATCTCCACAATCGTAGAAATGGTGATCTCTTGGTAAGCCTTACAGAATCTTAGAGACATCCGAGTTATTTTTCCTGTTCTGAGAAGTTCCGTTCGCACCTCAGAACCACACAAGTAAAACAAACACATACACAGATGCATACAGACATGGCATACATACATCATGGATCCTACAAGTGTTTCTAGGCTTGCAGTGTAGTGTAAGCATATTATCCACCTCATATGATCTAAACTATTGACTTCTTAAAATTTGTTTATGAATCCCAGACCCAGAATCACATTGTCCCATACATAAGTAAACAAGAAAAGACAGGTGTGCTAAATGAATGCCTTTTTTTTTTTTTTTTTGTTTTCAAGACAGGGTTTCTCTGTGTAGTCCTGGATCTTGCTCTGTAGACCAGGCTGGCCTTGAACTCACAGAGATCCGCCTCACTCTAAGGCATGCACCACCACCACCCAGCGTATGAATGCCTTTTTAACATATGCATTTTCTTTGCTAGCAAAATATATATGCACACACAAATTCTGGCAATGCTATAATCACAGTATTTCAAATTTTGAATGTTGAATTTACAAACGTCAACCAATCCAAAATATTATTCTGGATAAAAACAGCATGGGAGTAGAAAGAACACTATGAGTAGCATGAAGAAAGGGGAAATGGAAGAGATGGAGGGGAGATGACAGATGGGGTGGTGCTTTGAATGAGAAATGCCCCTCTTAGTTTTGGACAATTAGTGGCACCATTTAAGGAGGTTCAGGAGGTGTGGCCTTATTGGAGCAAGTATGTCAGTGGCGGCAGAATTTAAGAACGTAAAGACCCACACAACTTCTAGATTACTCTCTCTGTTTCATGTTTGTCATTCGAGATGTGAGTGCTCAGCCTCCTGATCCTGCTGCTATGTCTGCTGTCTGCAATGATATTGAGTCTGACCCTCTGAAACCATATATCCAAATAAACTCCTTCTTCTGTAAGGTGCCCTGGTCATAGTGTCTTATCACAGCAACAGAAAAGCAACTAAAACAGATAAGAAATGGTGACTATCCAGACTTTCACTATTTGCAGATGATATGATAGTATACATAAATGACCCAAAAAATTCTACCAGGGAACTCCTACAACTGATAAACACCTTCAGTAATGTGCCAGGATACAAAATTAATTCAAAAAAAATCAGTAGCCCTCCTATATACAAATGATAAATAGGCCAAGAAAGAAATCAGAGAAACATCACCCTTTACAATAGCCACAAAAAATCTAAAATGCCTTGGGGTAACTCTAACCAAACAAGTGAAAGACCTGTATGACAAGAACTTTAAGTCCTTGAAGAAAGAAATTGACGAAGATATCAGAAAATGGAAAGATCTCCCATGCTCATGGATAGGTAGAATCAGCATAATAAAAATGGCAATCTTATCAAAAGCAATCTACAGATTCAATGCAGTCCCATCAAAATCCAAAGATTCAATGCAATCTCCATCAAATTCCAACACAATTCTTCACAGACCTTGAAAGAACAATACTCAATATCATATGGAAAAACAAAAAACCCCCGGATAGCTAAAACAATCCTTTACAATAAAGCAGCTTCTGGAGGCATCACCATCCCTGACTTCAAGCTCTCCTATAGAGCTATAGTAATAAAAAACAGTTTGGTATTGGCATAAAAACTGACATGTGGACCAATAGAATTGAACTGAAGACCCTGACATTAACCCACATACCTATGAACACCTGATTTTTGACAAAGAAGCCAAAACTACACAATGGAAAAAAGAAAGCATCTTCAGCAAATGGTGCTGGCATAACTGGATGTCAACATGTAGCAGACTGCAAAAAGATCCATATCTATCGCCATACATAAAATTCAAGTCCAAGTGGATCAAAGATCTAAACATAAATCCAGCTACACTGAACATGATAGAAGAGAAAGTAGGAAGTAACCTAGAACACATTGGCACAGGAGACCACTTCCCAAATATAACACCAGTAGCACAGACACTGAAAGCAACAATTAATAAATAGGACATCCTGAAACTGAGAAGCTTCTGTAAGGCAAAGGACACAGTAAATAAGACAAAAGAACAGCCTACAGAATGGGGAAAAAAAATCTTCACTAACCCCACATCTGACAGAGGACTGATCTCCAAAATATGTAAAGAACTCAAGAAACTAGACATCAAAATACCAAACAATCCAATTAAAATATGGGTTACAGAGCTAAACAGAGAATTCTCAACAGAAGAATCTCAAATGGCCCAAAGACATTTAAGGAACTGCTCAACATCCTTAGTCATCAGGGAAATGCAAATCAAAATGATTCTAAGACACCATCTTACACCTGTCAGAATGGCTAAGATCAAAAACACTGATGACAGTTTATGTTGAAGAGGATGTGGAGCAAGGGGAACATTTCTCCACTGTTAATGGGAGTGCAAATTTATACAGCCACTTTGAATCAGTATGATGACTTCTCAGAAAATTGGAAATCAATCTACCTCAGGACCCAATGATACCACTCTTGGGCACATACCCAAGGGATACTCAATCATACCACAAGGACACTTGCTCAACTATGTTCATAGCAGCATTATTCATAATAGCCAGAACCTGGAAACAACCTAGATGCCCCTCAACTAAAGAATGGATAAAGAAAATGTTGTATATATACACAATGGAGTACTACTCAGCAGTAAAAAAACAATGACATCATGAAATTTTCAGGCAAATGGATGGAACTAGAAAATATCATCCCAGGTGAGGTAACCTAGACTCAGAAAGACAAACATGATATGTACTTACTCATAAGTGGATACTAGATGTAAAGCAAAGGATAACCAGACTACAACCCACAGCTCCAGAGAAGCTAGGAAATAAGGAGGACCCTAAGAGAGACACATGGATCACCTTGGGAAAGGGAAATAGATAAGATCTCTATGAGTAAACTGGGAACAAGGCTAGTGGTCAATAGAGGACAGGGGATGGGGGATGAGAACATGAGGGAATAGGATGGTCGAGCTGGGGGAGGTACAGAGTGGGAGAGCAATGAAAGAGATACCTTGATAGAGGGAGACATTATGAAGTTAGGGAGAAACCTGGTACTAGGGAAAGTCCCAGGAATCCACAAGGATGACCCCAGATTAGAATACTAGCAATAGTGGTGAGGGCACCTGAACTGTCCTACCCTGGTAATCAGAATGGTGAATACCCTAACTGTCATCACAGAACCTTTATCTATTAACTGATAGAAGCAGATGCAGAGATCCACAGCCAAGCACCAGGCCAAGCTCCAGGAGTCCAGTCGAAGAGAGAGAAGAAGGATTATATGAGCAAGGGGGGTCAAGATCATGATAGGGAAATCTACAGAGACAACTGAACCAAGCTCTTGGGAACTCATGAACTTTAGACCAACAGCTGTGAAGCCTGCATGGGACCGGACTAGACCCTCTGCATATGGGAGACAGTTGTATAGCTTGGTCTGTTTGAGGGGCCCCTGGTAGTGGGATCCAGATCTATCCATGCTGCATGAGCCGGCTTTCTGGAGCCCATTACCTATGGTGGGATGCCTTGCTCAACCTTGATGCAGGGGTGAGGGGTTTGGACCTGCCTCAACTAAATGCACCAGGCTTTGCTGTCCCCCCCACGGGAGCCTTTACCCTCTTGGAGGAGGGGGTAGAGGGCAGGGGGGAGTGGGAAGAGGGATGAAAGGGGGATCTGTGTTTGGTATGTAAAATGAATTTTAAAAAATTCTTAAATAAAATGAAATATGATAACTATCATAATGAAACCTATTAGTTTAATATAATACATGATATGAAATAGTCACTTTAAAATATGTAAAAAATAAATTAAAATTATATTTTTCCATGTAGGTAAATTTGTGCTACAAATTATAAAACATTAGTTATTCAAAGTTTTATGTATAAACATATATTTAAAATAGCAATAAATAGGAAAGTGAGTAAATAGTAGCAGATATTCACAGGTAAATTTATGGATCTGGAAACAATCACTCCGAGGGAGGTAACCTGGACCTAGAAGACAAATGTCACACTTGTTTTCTCATTTATGGATGTTAGTTTTAGAATCTTCAGATACATGTGTTCTAGTTGTAATATCCAGAGAGATCACGAAATTGGTAAGAAACCAAGGAAAGGGGGCTGTCAACAAAATAAGTAACAAGAAGTGCTGGTGTGGATGTTATGAAAGAACACTTACTCACTTTTGGTAAAAGTGTAAACTTGTATCAGAGAAGCGTCTTTTGGCCAGAGGTGGTAGATGGCGTGGGAAAACAGTGTTTTCTGGATACAGGACAGTTCTCCATATGAACTCACAGTAGTGGGGACAGCATGCACAGAACCTGTGAAATCTCAAGACAGAAAAACAATCCCAGCATAGAGGAAGAAGGAGGCCACAAGATCCTACCCCTAGCTAAGGAGCTTTTGGCAATTAATAGTTAAGAGAAGATGGACCATAAAGTTTTTTCTTTCTTCATTTATTTAATTAAAATATAATTATATCCCCCACACCTCTCCTCTGTCCAGTCCCTTCAATGTCCTCCTCACTACCTCTCAAATTCATGGCCTCTTTTTCTTTCATTATTACTTACACATACACACAAGTGAATAAATATATAAATGAAACTTGCTGGGCTCACTTAGTGCTTCTTGTGTGTCTATGGTTTTAGGGCTGACTCCTGAGGATATCCCTTAGTTACTGTTCTATTGCTGTGATGTGATACCATGACCCAGGCAGCTTATAACAGGGAACATTAAATTGGGGGCTTGCTTACAGTTTCAAAGGTGAGTCCATGATTGTCACGGCAGGCAGGCATGGAGCTGGAGCGGCACCTGAAAGATTACGTCTTATCCAGGAGACAAAGACTGCTTCTGGCCAGGGCTTTTAAAGTCTCAGAGTCCACCACAGGTGACACAGCTCCTCCAACAAGGCCATGCCTCCTAATCCTTCCTAAAAAGTCCACCAACTGGGGACAAAACATTGAAACAGATGAGCCTATGGGGACCATTCTCATTCAAACCACCACAAATAGATAGCCAATTAGGAACCTATCCCTGGGGAAAAGTTAGTCTCTCTAAGAAGTCTTAATTTCTGCTGGGCGATGGTGGCGCACGCCTCTAATCCCAGCACGCGGGAGGCAGAGGCAGGTGGATCTCTGTGAGTTTGAGGCCAGCCTGGGCTACAGAGTGAGATCCAGGACAGGAACCAAAAACTAAACAGAGAAACCCTGTCTCGAAGAAAAAAAAAAGAAAGTCTTAATTGCCTGTAGCTCTTTATCCACAGATGGGACCCAAGGAGATTTCCCACATCAATGTTGGTGAAAGGATCAGGATTGACTCAGGACCCCCAAGTTCTCAGCACAAAAAAGATTTATTTGCCCCAAGCGACAGAGAACAGGAAATAAGAGGCAAACGTAAGAGATGGAGGATGAAGGGGAAGGGAACAAGGGAATGGAGGCAGGGGTATTGGTCCCAGTGGGGGAGGAGGGTGAGAAAGGACTGCCTCTGGATAGAGAGCAGACAGGCCCATAGGCACATGGCTGTTTACAGAGGTAAAAGGGGAAACCTCCTGTACGGATGAAGTGTTTAATTTTAATCAGGCATGTTAATTAGGCGAGCCAAAGGGGGCTTTTGATTGTTGGACTTCAGTACTTTGTTAGCTGGACCTTGGAAGTCAGCCTCCTGAGGAAGAAGTGTCCAAGTAAGGGAATAGACCTTGGTGGCCAGCTTTAGGAACGTAATCTAACGGTTTGGAGCAAGGCAGAGGGACTGGGGGAAGGGCGAGGCCTGCCAGAGCCACGCCCGCCATGCTCTGGTAGGCCAGGGTCCCTTCAGTCGGCACGTCAGCTGGTGATGTAATTGTTCACGTCTTTTTTAAGCGTCCGTGTGGTTGAGATTTCGTGGGTCATATCTAGAGGACACAATCTTGCAACAAACTTCTTGGTCCTCCAGCCCTTACCATTGTCCACCTCTTCTCTGCAATGTTCCCTGAGCTTTGTGTGTAGGAGGTATATTTTAGGTGTCTTAATTGGGGTGGGGCACCCCAAAGTCAGTTTTTGTCTGCATTTTGAGCAGTTGTAGCTTTCTGTCGTGGTCTCCATCTGCTGCAGAAAGAAGCTTCATTGAAGAAAAACATGAGTCATGCTTACCTGTGGGTATATGGATAACTATTGTAAAAAACAGTTAGAAATCATACTGCTTTAGTAAACTGGCAGTAGTAGCTTCTCTTCTAGGATCCACAGCCCCACTGCTCGTGGGTATTTGGCTAGGTTTGCAGTACGAAGTATGATTTCCTACCTGTTGAGTGGGCCTTAAGTCCAAAACTATTGGTTACCATCAAGATATAAATGCCACTATTGCACCTTTAGGGGTGTCTTTGCTAGGATGCTTATAGTTATGATTCATAGGCATCACAACTGGATAGGACTACTGATTGCTTTCCTCCATTAATAGCTTACTATGAAAGCTAGTCCTCAGGAAGGAGACTTTCAGATAGATCCAGCTCAAATCTGCTGAGTTCTGTGTCCAAAGTGCATGGTGTCTTCAGAAATAGGAACTTACCATAAACTTCTGGGAGGCAACCATGGACAATAGAAATATCCTGTATTGTTTTGGGAGTCTTGTGGACTCCCCTAACCAACAACTCAAAAAGGTTTCTCAAGCCCATTCCTAGGGGATTTGTTAGATGGTTCATGGATCTTTGGGGAGGAATTATCACACCACATGGCATAACTTTATTTAATGTGTGTGTGTGTGTGTGTGTGTGTGTGTGTGTGTGTGTAATTTTAAATAAATATTAATTGTTCCCTGTGGCTATTTCAAATCTCCTTAGTGTTATAATACTTTGTCCCCAGTTGTTGGAACTGTTTGGGAAGGATTAAGAGGTGTAGCCTTGTTAGAGGAAGTATGTCACTGGGAGGCAGACTTTGATATTTCAAGACTCCAAGACTCTTGCCAGTCCATGTGCTGTCTGTGTCCTGCATGTCATTCAAGATAGGAGCTCTAGCTGCTCCTGCTACCATGACTTTTTCTGCCATCATGGACAGTCACCCTCTGGAATCCTAAGCCCAGTTATACTCTTATTCTGTAAGTTGCCTTGGTGATGGTGTATTTTCGGAGAAACAGAAAGTCACTAATATAGAAGTTGGTACCAGAAAGTAAGCTATTGCTGTGTCTTGTATGACAGACTTTTCCTGAGGAGATACAACACACACACACACACACACACACACACACACACACACACACCACACCACACCTCACCACACCACCTGCAGGTAGGGACCAAAGTCATCAAAGTCCAACATGTCGAACCAATGAGTTTCACTGTGGTGGCCTACAGGAGCAGAATGACTCAAAGACAGTGGCATCACCAAACCCCACCCCAGCACAGGTAACAACTCACAAAATCTGGGAACCTGGACCACACTGAAGAGCCTGCAGGCAGCCTAACAGGTTGAAGAGTGTCCTTTCCAGGTGGCTCAGTTGGTCTAAACCTCTTTCAGGCAGCTCCAATGGTCTTGGTTTCTTCTGGTTTTGTCTCAGAGTCTTCCTTGCAGCTTGGCTTGTCTGAGAGTGACTTTTGGCAATCTTTATTGCTTACTTCTAAGAGCCGGGGCCTAGTGAATCTGGTCAGATTCAAGGACTACTGCTGTGGGATGTTCTGTATGACAAATATGTTAATAAAGCACTGATTGGCCAGTAGCCAGACAGGAAGTATAGGCAGGACTAACAGGGAGGAGAATTGAGGGACCAGGAAGGTGGAGGAGGGGACTGCCTGGAGCCGCCGCCAGGACAAGGAAGATGTAAGGTACCAGTAAGCCACAAGCCACGTGGCAAAGTATAGATTAATAGAAATGGGCTAAATATAAGAGTAATAGCTAGACAATGATAGGCCTGAGCTAATGGCCAAGCAGTTTAAATAATGTAAGCGTCTGTGTGTTTATTTTTTACATGGGTTATGGAACTACGGGACTTGGTGGGACCTCTCCAGCAACAGACTACCTAGAGCTATTTTGACTTATTTACTTTCTATCCTTAGGAGCTTCCCTGCAGGATAGAACAAATGTGGAAGTCTTCTGAATGTTGAACTGGAGAATTGGTTGAAGGCTGTAAACAGAGCTTAATGGGCCACCCTCACTGGAGCCTGAAAGACAGTGCTGACACCTACTGACACCTACAGCTGTGGAGACTGAGCTCAAGAATGGAATTAAGGGAGGAGTTCTCTCAAGTCAAGACCCAACCCAGCCGCACTTCCAACTTGTGAAAGGAAAAGACCTGAGGAATTTCCTGCTCCTACAAAGCAGCAAAAGCTGCTGAAAATGTGACTCAGGGTCACAGCATTGACCCCAGGCTGGTAGTCAAACACAGCAGTGTCTTACACGTGATGCTAGCGTTAAGAGTTGTGAAGAATACACTAGCAACTGGGGTTGTGGGGTCTTCCTATGTACCTACAGAAAGCAGCTGAGACCAGGCATGTTGCAAGGGAATCCCATACAGAGGACCTGAGAGGCCATTGTATGAAGCTATAAAACTGAAGCCTGGATTGGCCTGGAGACCCCAGGTATTGGAGATGCCAGGGCTTAATATTATTTACAGGCCTCTTGCTAGCTAGCTCTTATATCTTAAATTAACCCATTTCTATTAATCTATGTTTTGCCACGTGTTCTGTGGCTTTACCCATCTGCTGGCATGTTGCTTCTTGGGCATCAAGTTGGCATCTCTCCAGACTCCGCCTTTCTCTTTTCTGTCTCTCTCCTTGGATTTCCCACCTGCCTCTAAACTATCTTGCCATAGGCCAAAGCAGCTTATTTATTAACCAATGGGAACAACATATATTCACAGCGTACAGAAAGACATCCCCCAGCATGCATATCACAGGCCCAAAAGCTCTTTATATATATACATATATAACCTTATATATACATATATTATATATATATATGTATAATTAAAATCTCTTTAACATCAGAGAGGGCGCTAAAGGACTTGGGGTTCATCCTGCCAGTTTTCAGTCTTGCTTTGATCCATGTCTTTCTCACTTGTCCCAATCGTTCCTGTTTGGAATGTTAATGTATATTCTCTGCCAGTGTATGTTGGAAGCGTGTAAACTGCTCTTTTATTTCTGGGGGTTACAGTTAAGACAAGATTTCCTTGAGTCTCACAGGGATTGTGAACTTTGGACTTTTAAACAGTGTTGAGACTGAAAGACTGTGGAGACTTCTAAAGTTGAACTAAATGTATTTTGCACTGTGATATGGCCCCAAGCCTATGGCAGTCAGAGAGAGAAATTCAGTTGCTTGAATGACAATGGGCCTCAGAGGCGTTATTTCATCTGGCATTCTGTCTTCTGTGTAATCCGTTCTACTTGTAAGGCTTTCCCCAGATTTTTCAATTGTTTTAATTGAGTTTTTCAGTTCCAGCTTTATTTCAACTCAGGTTCTCTCCAATATTTCTCTCTGTTGAATTCAGTTTTCAAATCCACGATTGTCTTCTCCATTCCGTTTAGTCTTATGTTTGTGTTTTCTTGGGCATCACTTGGGTGTTTGTGTTTGTTTTCTTCAAACCCATTCTTTTAAAGTTCACTGAACTGTCTGTGCCTCCTCACACTCCTCCAGTTCTTTGATGAAGTTTATTATTGTTTTTAAACTCTGCATCCTGGGGTAATCTAGATAATCTTCACAAAGAACAATTCCACAAGACTGGTGGCTTTTTCTAGGTGGACAGAGGGAGGACAGATGCACTGTCCTAAAATTTCATATTGATTTTGTGATTAACACTAGGCATGTGAGCTGGACATGATGGCCTTTGATCTCAACATTTAGGAAGCAGAGGCAGGTGGATCTGGTCTACAAAGTGAGTTCCAGGACAGCTGGGCTACACAGAGGAACCTTGTCTTGAAAAAACAAAAACAAAACAAAAAAACCACAAACAAAACAAAGCCAAATTAAAAAAAAAAAAAAAAAAAAAAGACTAGGCGCATGAAACTATTTTGTTGCTAAAAATGTGTGTGATTTGGACACAGCAGGCTGTGCTGGAGCCCAAGATGCGCCACCCAGCCCAAATCTGTAGGTTGGGAAAGGTACTTTCCTGGGGGCCTGGAGTCTGGTTTTGGAGCCCAAATTAAATCTGGTGACTAGAGAGCATGCAGGCAGGGAAGGGTCAGACCAAGTGAAGAGGCTTGGCCTAGGCAAGGAACGTGCCGGCTTGCTCTGGGTCTAAAGGATGGATCCGATGCCCTCTTATGGCCACCTTGGGTACTGCATGCATGTGGTACCCGCTGTGCATGTAGCCCAAACACCAATACATTATAAAAAATAAATCAATCTTAAAAATTAGAAAAAGGCAAAAAATTAAATTTATTATATGAGAAGGGTGTGTGTGTGTGTTGTGTTGTGTTGTGTTGTGTTGTGTAGTGTGCATTCATAGGATATCAGAGAACATCTTGGATGAATCAGTTCTCTCCTTCCATCATGTAGGTGCTGGGGATTAAACTCAGCCCAAGCTTGGCAGCCAGTGTCTTTGCATGATGACCGTCCATCTTCAGCCCTGGAGCTACAGTGTCTAATGAAGAGTGGAGCAAGGAGGTGGCCTAAGGCAGTCAGTCCGTTATCTGAACGACACTTTAGTCACACTGAAAACCCCACAGCTGACCTCATCTTCCTGTCTGCTGTTTTGTGTTTGCAGGTAACAATAGCTATTTAATACTGTCAGGCAATGTACACAAACACAAATTTCTCCCCCAAGCCATACCCTAAGAAGCTCTTAAGAATAATTTTCTCCAATGAGGGAGTTTGGATGAGATTTAATTCAGAGTGACAAAAATCTGCTAACTTCCTATCGGGCCTGGAGTTAAACTGCAGCATTTTTTTTTCTTTTCTAGAGATTTTTGATGATTTTGGAGGCCAATTCGATAATGTTATAAATCAAATGTTAAAATACTCCTCTAAGGAAACGTGCTCGGTCTGGGAGGAAAACAGTTCCACTGGTAACCATAGTGAGGTGACATTGTTGCCATTGTTTCTGCAAGATGTTGCCAGGGCTTTGTGACTCTCAGGCTGGATTTCACTCAAACGCAGCAGATGGCGATGATTACACTTTTATAACCTTTTTCTAAAATAAATAAATAAATAAAATAACTAAACAGAGCACAGTAAAATTAACAAGCTTACGCCCCAGAGGGTTTTGTTTCACATTTTATTAAAAACTAAAACTGAACAAAGTAACTAAAAATGGATAGAAAATAAGATCTCCACATTTCTCCAACTCTGCTCAAATACTAAAGTATTCCACTTTTAAGAATACAGGGGTGGGGGCGCATTGGGTACCATGGGGATGAAGACCAGGGAGATGGGGAGGGGGTGAGAGGGTATGGATCAACCAAAACTAAACATGTGTGGAAACACCACAAGGAAAACTCCCAGTCTGCATGACATGCACTATAAGGTAGAAAACAATGTATTTCTTCTGCACCACTTGTGACTTCCACAGAACTGAAACAATGTGCAACAAAAACAAGACACAGGATCGCTTGCTCCTGTCAGAATCAAGTATGTGACCCCCCCCCCAACCCCAGGACAGCTTTCACAGGCTTCAAATTCTGGGGCACCAGTTTAGATATAATTAAAGTCGACAACGATAAAACTCTATAACAATTTTTCATCAAACACTTTCAGTCTTCTTCTTAGTATTGTGTAATTCTCCCTGTTTCGACTTTCATGTTCTCATTCAGTATGGAATCTAGACAATAATACGTAGAAATATGTAAACAAATATACATGTGTGTATAGTGTATCATGAAGAAAAGAAAACAAGAAAGGCTAAATCTAAAGGGATGAGGAAGGACACAGGTGATAGACACAAGTTATGAAAAAGAATATAAAACCGGGCGGTGGTGGCACAAGCCTTTAATCCCAGCACTCAGGAGGCAGAGCCAGGTGGATCTCTGTGAGTTCGAGGCCAGCCTGGACTACAGAGCGAGATCCAGGACAGGCACCAAAGCTACAGAGAGAAACCCTGTCTCAACACAGCTAAACAAAAGGGGGGGTACAAAGCTAATTGTTTTCCTAGTAAGAATTCTCTCATGGATTTTTATTGTTGTTTTTATTGGTGGGTAAGTGCATAGGACATATTCAATACTGAAAGTGTAAAATTTAACGTGAATCTAAACCTAAAATTAACGTGAAAGTAAATCTAAAATCTAACTGTGTAAAAGTTCATTAAGTTGTGTAGACTTTGGTTCCGGTTAATTTTAGTGTGTTGTGTTTTTATTTACAGGGAAGTCCTGCCTGTCCTGAAACTCGCTCTGTAGATCAGACTGTCCTTGAACTCAGAGAGATCCACCTGCCTCTGACTCCCAAGTGTTGGCATTAAAGGCGTGCACGTGTTCACACCCGTGTAGTTTGCAAGAACAATCACATGTTGGCATATATACACATTTTCACGCACATAAAGTTTCCATGTACTGACATGTATCATCATTATGCACATGTTCCCATGCATGTAGTTTCCAAGCACTATCATATAGTGAGCTTCATGTAGGTGATTATATACATACAATTTCTGAGCATGTTCACATGCATGCAGTTTTGAGCACAATCAAATGTCAGCATGTTTATACATCTTCACACACAAGCAGTTTCCACATGAAGTCCTATATCTTTGTGTACATGCATGATTACATGCATGCAGTTCCCAAGAACAGTCACATTTTGGCATGTATGTGAATGTTCACATGCATACAGTTTTGAGTGCTGTCACTTGTCAACATATATATACATGTTCACACACATGCAGTTTCTGAGAAGAATCCAATGTTGGTATGTACATGAAGTTTCAGAGCGCAATCACATGCATGGAGATTCTGAGTGTGCTCATATGTCAGGATGTATGTATATGTTCATATTAATGCAGTTATGGAACACAGTCACATGTTGCTGTGTATACAGATGTTGATACACATACATATACCAAGTGTGGTCACATGTAATTATTTACCCACATGTTCTCATACATGCAATCTCTGAGCCCTGTCATATGTCAGCATGCATGTGTGTTCATACACATGCAATTTCTAAGCACTCTTGTATGTTAGCATGTAGTCAAGTGTTCACATGCATGCAATCTCTAATAACTCTCATATGTCTTTATGTGCATTCATATCCATTGCATGAAGTTTCTGTGTGCTGTCATGTCATCATTCATGTGCATATTCACACACATAACAATTTTGAGCACTGTCATATGTCAGCATTTATGCATGTGTTTACACACATGCATTTTCCAAGTGTAATCAC
>CABHPP010124646.1:0-18502 GCA_902168425.1 Peromyscus attwateri
TGTGTGTGTGTGTAGTCTAAGTTCACAGACACATTACAGCCATAATGGTCCTGACCCTGGGAGAGTTTGAATTTTGAAATGACTGAGATGGTGGCTCCACAGTGGTTCTTCACGTCTGGGGTGTATTCTGGTCATGAGTGGTGTCTGCACCAACTCTGCCATCATCTAGCTACACTGCCCTCACCACGAAACTCAGCCTCCTCGTGCCTGTTCTTCATCTCTAAAGATGATTTTGTAGGGATGTTGTGAGGACTCAGTGATACTGTTCTAAAGCAGCAGTTACTTGGTGTTAGGTGATTCTTTTTCAACACTCAAATATTCTGGCAACTTCTCTCTCACTGGACAGTTACTAATCTGACTTAGGCCATTTTATTCTCTGATTTTCAGTATAAGGTGACCATAAGAGTTCAGTGCATGCGTGTTTTTGTACTTTTGATTCTGTTAATGATTTTTCACTGTTGCAATAAGACATGTTTTCTCACGTAGTCTTCAACAAGCAGACGACAGCACCCCCTTAATAAGCACCTCTTTAAACCTTCCACTTTCATGACGTCACATGAGCCGCCAGTGTATATGGATGAAGATGATGACCGGTCCTGTTTTCACGGCCACATGAGCACTGCTGCGGAGGAGGCATCGGTGAGTTAGTTACCTGTTTCTATAGAGATGACTGTGCATCATGAGAGGACGTGATTTTCTGATTAGTCCTTCTCCTCAGAGATTGCTGATGGGTCCTCTTTTCAACCACGAGTCAAATGTAAAGTTAATATGCTCTGCTTTTCATGAAAAAAATTCAGCATATGCTTAAGTAGTGAGAACAGCCCAGAGAACCCACATTCTGTCACCCAGCTATAATAATTGTCACCTGGCAGTAGTCTGGTTTATGTGTCTTCCCCCTCAGTTCTACTTCAGATTGTTTTGGAGGGAGTTCCAGACACCAAGCTCGGGTTTTTTTTTTTGTTTGTTTGTTTGTTTTGTTTTTCGAGACAGGGTTTCTCTGTGTAGTTTTGCGCCTTTCCTGGAACTCACTTTGTAGATCAGGCTGGCCTCGAACTCACAGAGATCCGCCCTGCCTCTGCCTCCCAAGTGCTGGGATTAAAGGCATGCACTACCACTGCCCGGCTGAAGCTCAAGTTTTTGAGGAGCTAACTCTTTGTGTATGGAGTCTCTAGTTGCCTCAGTCATTTCATGGTGTGTGTACAAACATGTGCTCAGAGCCCTGTGCACATTAGGCAAGCACTCTACCAGCTTGAGCTACACTCACAAACTTGGGGTGGTTTAGACGTGTTTGTTTGGATCCAGAGAATGGCAGTAAATTGGGGTGGGGATGAAGAACCCCCTTCATTTTCTTTGCCCTTACTGCTTACTCTGAAAGCTGGGTGGTTTGTGCACAGATGGGCCACAGTGTGGATGTGTCCACTGCATCCCTCTGTGTCATTTGACTTGTTCCTGTTGTGAATTTCCTGGGAAAGGGTTGATTCCTTGCTTGGGGAATGTGTCCTAATACTTTGATTGCATAGAATCAGAACAGGAGATTTTAATGGAAAGTTAGCAAGAAACTTTGTTCTGTCTCTTAAATAACCATGTAGTGGTTGTATTGTTGAGTTGTTTTTCCTTTTGAACTTGTCTTCTGGAAATACTCATGCTGAGTCTTGAGCTACATCTTTTATCTGTGATTTTGTACTTTGTGATTGTTAGAATGATTCATTTGACGAACTGTTTACCTAAATGTGTTATGTAAGGGATTGTGCTAGGAACTGTGAACATTCATATGTCTTTGTTCTTCTATCTTGGGCTTGTTAACTGATCACATCAGTAAGCAGTTGTTAAAATACGTCAGAGGAGTAAAGGGAGTGTTCATAGTCATTTAAGAGAGAGTGACTAAAGGGTAGCCATGTGAGGAGGGTGGGGCAGAATATTGAAAACAAGCATTCAGTGGTTATCATTTGGGGAGTATGTGCAAGGTCCTTGATTCATTTCCCAGTACAAAAAAAAATTATTTTTAAGTTGACAATGTAGTAAATTAAATTAGATTTGATTTCTTATCTCTCTTTATAGCCTAGGAAAGTCTTGAAATGATAATCCTCCTGCCTCAGCATCCTCAGAGCTAGAATTACAAGCATGTATCACCATGCCCTTCTGATCCACATAGCTGTTTTAAAATGTGTATTTATGAATCTTCTGGTGGTAACATGTATAGGTTTCTCTTTCCAAAGACGCAGCAGCTAAAGAAATTACATGTGCATAATCTACTCCTCAGTTTGAAACATCTGTAGTCCACCTTAGCCTTATTGAAATTAGTCCTTTTTAAGTAAAATTGAAATACTGTAACTCAGAAAGCTGTTGAGTACACAGTTGAGTAGTGTTAATAAGTCATTTGTGTTACTGTACAGATTCCAAAATCCTCCCCACCCCACTTCCTGATACTGAGGCAGACAGCGTCTCCACATTCCTCCCAGCTCCTAGTGCCCACCATTGCTCCCTGTCTGTACAGATGGGACCAAGTGGAAGCACACAGGCGGCTTCCCTCGCTGGAGGTCTTTCTGTGGCTGTTGATTTACCCATCTGCAGAGTGAACAACTGTTTGGGGGGGAAATACCTGTACCAAACCTGCAGACCCCTGAGATGGAGGAAAGAGACAGTAGTGCAGTGTGAGACTGAAGAATCTTTTATCTAGCTGAAGACCTTGGCACTTCCATAGGAAGCTGCAGAAAGTTTAAAGGAATGGTGGGAATGGACACCAGATGATGGATTTGAGAAAATGTGATAACAGGACAGAATTAGTTAGATGTGCATGAGAAAACTTAAGACTTCTGTCTTAGACAGCTGGATATATTAGGAAAGTGAGGGTTCAAGTCATCCACTCATTAATTAATTTCACTAATTAATTGTATGATCGGGGGTAGTTGTTACAATTTCTATCAGCATCCGTTTCCTGGATGTGAAATACACACAGTAGTTAATGATACTTGCCATGACAGAAGGGTGAGGGAGGTGGGATTTCTATCTAGTCCGGGATTGAGAATTAATGGAACCCGGGGCAGTGGCTTGAGGGTATGTTTAGGAAACTAGTGGTCATGGGATCATTCATTCGATTGCAGAGGATCCTCGGTAGCAGGGCAAGATTAGGAAAATACAAAAGCAGGATAATGATTAGAAATCTCAGTAGGCTTTTGAAAACCAGTTTGAGGTGAGCCAGCAGGAGGATGGGAAGGAGCAGTGAGAGGGGCTTGCGGCTGGTGTCCGGAGCAGACCGCACTAGTTGAAGACCAGGGAAGACGAGGGAAGTCACTGTAGTGGAACGGACAGAGAGAGCAGAGAGATCACAACAGAGGACTGGACATCGAGGGGCTTAGCATTGCCCCGCATTAATGAATGGTCTTTGAACCACAGGGTGTGAAATCCAGCAATGATTCCTCCAACCCTGAAACTGACCAGCAATTTCATTCAAAAGCACCATGCAAAATCTGTGTACTCTGATTCCTAAGGTGTTTTATGAGCGTCTTGAAGTATTTATATAATTCACACTGTTTTCTAAATAGTCAGTGTAACTCAGTTCATCTCCTTGAGTGAAAAAATATACTGTTTTTAGTCAGTCATTACAAATACAGAATATAAAACAAGGGCAGAGATTGGTTTGCTTGTTTAAAAAAAAATGATACCATGTTTACAAAGGTAAATGTGAAATTTGTTAGGCTAGAAAAAGGAAATCACTACAGAGCAGGGAAGACTACCATGGAGCTTCTGAAGTAGGCCTGGTGACATTGGGTTTTCATCATTGTGTGACAGAGGTGCCACCACAGCGCATCTCCTCACGTGGTGAGGCAGTGCAGTGCCTTGGAATAGCACTTACCGAGAGGATGGCTCCTGTGTCAAGTGCTTGGTGCATAAGCTCTAGGACCTGACAGGATCCCACACCAGTGTGGACAGCTGGGCCTGATGGCGTGTCTGTCGGCCAGTGCTGGGCAGCAGAGGTGGAGGTTAGTGTAGCCCGGCTGCCGGAGACCGAACACAGTGGTCGTCATTGTCTGAGTCTTAAAAGTGAGGATGTCAGTAGAAAAGAATTAGTGTTGTGTTTCTTACACTTAGTCCATTTTAATTATCAAACTAACACTTTTATATTTTGTCCTTTTTAACAGGATGAGGAAAGCATTCCTGTCATGTATAGGAGTTTACCTGAATATAAAGAACTATTACAGTTTAAAAAGTTAAAAAAGCAGAAACTTCAGCAAATGCAAGCAGAAAGTGGGTTTGTGCAGCATGTGGGCTTTAAGGTAAGCAACTTGGTCTAATTTTAAAGAGTGAACGGGGTGTCTGGAGTAGTCAACTCTGAAATCGATAAGCACTCATTCGGGGACAGGGCAGTAAGTTTCTTGGTAATTTCTTTTATGCATACATGCAAAGTTGTGCCCGCGGTGTGGGTGTTATAGTCTCTGTTCTGTGTGGAGAAGAGAGCACGCAGTTGTCTTATCATGTGCAGTAAACTGGGATGAAGTTCATCTGCTGCTCCCCTAGTCCCAGCTGTCCATGGAACATACTTCCCGTTTCCTGTCGCGTTGCCTCATTTCTGGAGGCTGATAGAGGAGCCATTCATTGCACGCATGCCAGATGCTCTCCTAGTGCTGGAGGCTGGGGAGGGAAAAGAGTTGGACTCAGTTCCTTCTTCCCCAGTTTTTATCTGAGCAGAGTCAGGTGGATCTCTGTGAGTTTGAGGCCATCCAGGGCTATGTAGTGAGATTGTCTTAAAAATAAAATAAAATAAAATCCTTGAGATGTTAAACAAATGAAATAGCTGAGTATACCTAAAGAGCACATAAAAGTAGTCAGTGGATATGTGAAGTTGGGGATTTTTTCTCTTTTTTTCTTTTTCTTTTTCTTTTTTTTTTTTTTTTAAAGATCTATTTATTTATTATGTATACAGAGTTCTGTCTGCATGTTGCCTGCAGGCCAGAAGAGGGCACCAGATCTCATTACAGATGGTTGTGAGCCACCATGTGGTTCCTGGGAATTGAACTCAGGACCTCTGGAAGAGCAGCCAGTGCTCTTAACCTCTGAGCCATCTCTCCAGCCCCGGGGATTTTTTCTAAAGAGTTTAAATAATGGAAGATTTTAGAACAGAGAATAACAGGAAATTTGCATTTCAAGAAAATGCTTTGCTAGCTTTCAGAAAAGCATCCGGTTTAAACTTCACAGTTCATCGTTCACTGTTACTAAATATTGTAAAGCAATTTATTCATGTATTTGAATGCAGTTAAAATATGTAAGTGAGGTGGGGCCAGAGATAATCTGGCTGTAGTGTGAGGACTAGATTAGAAGAAGGTAAGAACAGAGATGGGCAACATCTTGGAGACTCTGAGGAGTATATGAAAGTGTGTCCTGCCTGAATTGTCTGGCACTGTGAAGATAGACTGTAACCATTAGAAGTGGCTGCACTTAGTGAGGTTGGAGGAAGTTCAGCAAGGCCATAGTGTAGTGTTGCTGTTGGCTGTGTACATAGATGTGTTGATGCATGCTGTGACTGTTGCTGGTCTTTGTTTGGAGTAGCCCTTTCCTTTTGACCCTTCAGTGACCTTACTCATCTTTAAGAGGTTTTCCTAATTGGCTTCTAGAATTTTGGAGAGGAAACTGTGTCTTCAGCCATGGCGTGTTGGGCAGTGTGTCATCAGAGAATCTAGAAATGAGATTTACTCTATGTCTTAGTTACTGTTCTAGTGCTGTGAAGAGAACCATGACAAAGGAAACTTATAAAGGAAAGCACTTAACTGGGGGCTTGCTTACAGTTTTAGAGGGTGAATCCGTGACTGTCATGGTGGGAAACAGGCAGGTATGGTGCCAGAGCATTAGTTTCAAGCTTTACATCCTGATCTGGGGGCAGTGGTCAGAAAGATACTAGGGTAGACTTGGGTTTTGAAACTCAAAGCCCACCTCCTAATCCTTCCCAAACAGTTCCACCAACTGGGGACCAAGCACTAAAATATATGAACCTACAGAGTCATTCTCATTCAAACCACCACACTTTGATTTCCAAAATTCCACCCTGAGGGTGCACTGAGGGAGTCTTGTAATGCATTACCCTATGGAGAACAAGCTGCACCTTTCTTCTTGTCCTCATTGGCTTTCTTCTCAGAGGTTCAGTCTGGGGACTGTCCAGAGAGGAGTTGGATGCCGTCTGGGTATCTGCCAGGACATGCCTGGGCAGTTCTAGGTCTGGTTTGAGTGAATCAGGTGTTCACAGTCACACACTGGTTTCAAGTGAATGGCTGGTAAAATGCCCAAGTTGAAGGTGATTGACTTAAAAACTTCTTGGTTATACATAGGTTATTTCTCATCCACCAGTAGTCTGATATTGCATGGATAAACCTTTATCTACTTCACTGGGAATGTGTCTAAATTAAGCTAGTGTGTTATATTCTCTACAGCTTGGGGAAAGGGTATGTCCTAATAGAAAAGAAACATAGCCAAGTACTCTGCCTTTCTATGTCTGTTGCAGTGTGATAACTGTGGTGTAGAGCCTATCCAGGGTGTCCGGTGGCACTGCCAGGATTGTCCTCCAGAAATGTCTTTGGATTTCTGTGATTCTTGTTCAGACTGGTAAGCGTTTTTTTATTTGGGGACAAGAACCTCAAGCAGTGAACTTTACTTTCAAACTTCTTCAAAGTGTAACTACTCTTTTACGGTTTAGATTTTATTCTAAGCAATTAAAATTTTCCTTTAATCACATCAGATCTCAGCAGCTTTCTATTAGAGCTTTCCAAGGGGTTGGTTTAACTGAGAAGAGTTTGTGACAGGTAGATTGGAGTGCATCTGGAGTCATGTGATAATGAGTCTGTCTCTGTCTTTTCTCCTTGCAGCCCACATGAAACAGATATTCACAAGGAAGATCACCAGTTAGAACCTGTGTATAAGTCAGAGACATTCTTAGACAGAGACTACTGTGTGTCCCAGGGCACTAGTTATAGTTATCTTGACCCCAACTACTTCCCAGCCAACAGATGACATGGAAGAGAGTGTCAGCACTAGTTCTCGTCAACACAGCAATGGCCTCATTGTTGATGGTGTGCGCAGTTTGGACACTCACAGCATGAGAGCTCCCCGAGTGTTCTCGTCAAGTACAGCTCTGCACCGTGTGGCTGTAGATCAGCAGCTGAACATTCCTGGTGAGCTGAGAGTTTCCCTGGTGAAATTTTCACCACCACTCTAAAGCTGTGTAGGTGGTGATCTTAAATGGGTGAGATGGAATGGAGAACACGCATTCATGCGAGAGTAAATTCCAAAGGTTTCAAAGACCTCAGTCATAATATGATGGTGGAAGACAAAGTATTTCTATTAAATCAGTTCAGTAGCTTTCAGTTTTGTGGAAATAGTTGTCAGCGCAGAAACTGACTTATAGACAAAGTTTTAACCAATGATGGTGTTTGCTTCTAGGATGTGTACTCTAAAAGAACTCACTGTCCGGTGGTCACTGAGGGCCTTTAGTAGACTGGAGCTGCTTAATGGTTTGATACCTAACTTTTAATCACGATGAACTGTCCTTACCAAGAGCAAAGCATGAGGTAGCTGTGCTTTGCTTCTGTAACCAGCTCATGGGGTGTGGATGTCATGAAGTCGTCACGCAGATATATTTTTTAAATGTCATGTTATATGAGATGATCATGTGATGTGTACAGACTATGGTGAAAAGTGCCAGTGGTAGTGACTGTGTAAGTCTGATTCACACATTAATCCCTTTAAATACACAGCCTTCTGCCTCTGTATTTGGAGTTGTCAGCACAACTCGTCAAAGAAAACTGCCTAATATAAAATCATATATATGGTGATAATTTTTCCCTTTTGTAGTCTGCACAAGATCCATAAAAGATTGTATTTTTATTACTATTTAATGAGTGATTAAATGTAGTCTGCACAGTGAGCAAGAGTTCACACGCATTCTTTTATACTGCTGGATTTTGTTGTGCATCATTTAAAACATTTTGTATGTTTCTTATCTGTGTATACAGTATGTTCTTGAATAATGTTCATTTGTCGGGAGAACTGTGAGAAATAAACTATGTGGATATGTTTGTTTATATTATAGAATGCTTGTTGTGGCTTCCTTTTTCAACAAGTGTTAAAACTAGAATTTATCATTTCAAAGTCTGTTTTTCATCTGCATTTGCTTTCTGTTCTTTATAAAGGGTGAAGAATATATTATGGAAAAGAGCGTGAGCTTGCAACCTGCTAGAGGTGTTAGTGTTCTCACCCAGAGTGCTGAAACACTGCACAGCAGAGGTGCTCACTGATATCCAGATGTGGAACCTGAGTATCAGTCAGAAATTCTACTCGAGTAGTTTATCCTGACAAAATTAAGTCCCCATGTATAGAAACAGGTGATTTCCGAAAATTATCAACTAGGAAAAGACAGTATGTTCTATAGTGGATTAAGTAAGTATTGTACTAGTCTTGTTTTTAACATTGTTTGTTTTTCCTGTTTTTAAGTTCAGGGAACATTATTTACTAATTCTTTTTAATACTTGGCAAGGTATTAAAATCTACCCTGAATTTTTTAATTAAGAAAAATACAGAATTTTAAATATGGAAATGAGAAGTTTAAATAATATATTGATTATGTATCACTGGTCATATTGATGCAGTCTATTGTACTCAGAAAGAAAAGTTGACAGGCTTTTATCTCTGGGTCATTAGTGAAGGAGAGACAGTTAAAATAGGTGTCTCTATACCGTGTGCTCAGTGCACATGTCAGAGGGCTGCCTTCCATCTGTCTGTACAGAAACAGTGCCAGATGGTTTTGGAGAGCAGTTCATGTCTATCCAGAAATCCCATAAAGCTTGAGCTACACTTTAGAAGGGGTTATGAGTGAGAGGCTGTAATAACATCAGCAGAGTAGACAGTTTTAAGACTGAGGTAGTGATGTGGGTTTTTCCTGTTTGAACAGAAGATGTATGTGTTTTGGATTTTTCTGCTCTAAGCTCATCATCCCTGTGGCTTGGTGGGAATGCTTTCTTGTGTTTATTTGAGGGTTGCAGAAGTGGGCAGTGCTCTTCTTGGTGAGCAGACCTTCCATCTGTCCACAAGGAATACTGGCTGCCAACAGCCAGCTGAGAGTTGTGCTTGAGAAGCAGTGTTGTCAAGTGTCTTAGTAGGTCAGGTTTACCTCATGGCATATGATGCTCAAGGTGTTTGCTACTAATAACACACCAAAAACCATTGCTCTGATGTTAGGGAGAGGCACCAATAGCAGTGCTGGTACAGCACTTACTGTGCCCAAAGCAAGCGTGTGGCGACTCACTGGAGTCACAACCCAGTGAGGCAGGTTCATTGATGACTCTGTTTTTGTGGGAGACCTAGCCAGAAAGAAATGAAATGCCTCACCTGAGGGTCGTATTGTTAGTGAAGTGATGAGATTTGTCTTTAAGATTTATCCCTGTGTTATGCTTGGTTTCCCAAGCAAGAACACCCCCACTGTCAGGTACTCTGTGTTTTCCATGCCCTTTTTCTTGTGTATTGCTGGAGTACAGACCCGGGCCCATGGCCACATTCGTAACACGAGAGAGAGGCCTGTGTGTGGCTGGAGAGTGCACCAGAGTACCCCACCATTGTGTCTTACAGGAGTACACATGCATCTCCATTGCCTCCCACCCAGCCCCATAGCATTCCTTGACTTCTCTTCTTCCTTTCACTTACAGTGAATCACAGAACACAGTTGACTGAGGTCTGAGGAACAGTTGTAAAGGTTGGCAGAAAGTGGCATACCGCTGTAATAGATAAGTCTTGTTTTGTGAACTTTCCCAGACAGCCTTGTGACATATGCTAAATGAACTTTCTTACTGTGGATAGCCAAGTTTAAACCCATTGTTGTGGGTGTACTGGAGGGAACAAGCGTCTCCAATGCATTGTCCTTTGTAAGGTCTAAGGTTTTGGTTTTCCGTTGAAGAGTTAGTTACTGTTGTTCATAGGACCTCAGAGAAAACCCAGACCCACTGCTTTGCTTACAGGGCTTATGTACCTGTGAAATGGATTGATTTCTGAGAGGTGTGTCGCATGGAGCTTCTTGAGAACACAGTCCATGTCTGTGTCTCTAGGCTCTGACATTTTAACAGATTCTCTACAAATATTTGTTGGTTATGTGACCCAGTGTTTTGGAAAGTTACATCCTTTTTTCTTTAGAAAGTAGTGGGGCCCAATACATGAGATGCCAGTAACTCTTGGAAGGCCTGTCTCAGGAGGTCCTTTGACATGCCCTAGAGGACAGCCTCTGCATCCACCTTTTGGATGTAATTCAGCCAGTCAGATCATTCATCGTGGGTGTGACTCTCGGGTTTGCAGTGACATTTTGGGTCTTAGTCACAGTTGGGGAAGTGGAGTACCTGTGATTGAGTTCTAGGAACGATACTAACTATATGTAATGAAAAATAGAAGGCCCTGAGAATTAAAACCCGTTAGTTCTCAGTATAACAGATGTGTTGGGGGACTCTTGCAATAGAAAATCCAGGCCTTTGTGGAGCTTATAGACTAACACAGAAGACAACAATATGCAAATAAACTTAAATATCCCTAAATTAAATAAAAGTAATATTTGAAGAAAAATAATAGGACTGTGAAGAGCATTGCCATTTTAGGTTGAATGGGCTGAGAAACTCTCATTGGCAAGGGTAATTAGTTTGGCGTATGGGAACTAGGTGTGTGGATCAGCTGTAGGGAAAGGCAAGAGGCTGCCAGTGGTAAGGGCCCAGAGCCAGTGAAGAACTTGGTTTGCTCTGGCAACTTTGAAGACAGGCCCTGAGACCCTGAGAGGGAGGGTCCAGTTGATGGTGTCAAGGAGGGCACAGGACCAGTTCAGGTATAGCCTTGAACAGAGGTCATAGCCAGGGAGTTTACACTTGTGTTCTGAAGTTGTCCACATACATGCATAACCTTTTACTAGGCGGAAAGCGCTAAGGGCCTTTCATGTTTTAAAACCTGTGACTTTAACATGGTGATGTCGCTTGGAGCCGTTCACAAGAGCAATGTGTGCTTTAGCTGTTCTCTGGAAAACGGATTTGCATTCCAGGTACTGATTTCTGTTGGAGTTCTCCAGAGTAGCTGCCGACCACCCTCTGGAAGCCCGGGCTGGCCCGCCTGTGTGTCGCTGCCTCGTTTCCTCATCCAGACCTGGGGCACAGTGTTTGCCAGTGTGTGTTGTGTGGAGTCACTTGTTAAAGTTTTACCCTGTAGCAGCACTTTCCATCTTTGCTCAGATATTCATGTCCCCTGTCAAGAGTGTGACAGCTTGGGGTAATGTAAGCAGTTGACAGCTGTGTGAATTTGGGAACATGATGCACCCTTTCTGGTAATAGAGGCCTAATTGTAACCAAAGAAACTTAATTTCTTGTCTAGCACACACTGACATTTCTGTTTAGGAACCAGTGCTAGGGGAAAAGAAATATGAAAATGACCATGTATCATGAATATATTAACAATTTCTCTGTAATAGCTCAGATCTGGTCTGTGGCCAAAGTTCAAACCATATAAGTGGATCATAATTTAAACTTCGACTGTGTTTGCTTCTGTTTGGATGAAAGCTTTCAGAGGCTTTCCAGAGTGATGTGAGTTACAAATAAATAGAGAAAGAGTCATCCTGGCTTCCATTTATTTCATTTCGACATAACTGTTTTGAGGAAAAAATGATTTTAAAAATACAGTTCTGTCCTGGAAACATCCCTGTTTTTGCACACTCACTGAGGAAAAGAATCATGCAAACTGAACTGCGCGTTGTGTAGTGATAGAGTGCAAGATGCAGGTATTTCAGAAGATGGCAGCAGCTTCAGTCCAAGAGCTCAGCACAAAAGACCCACGCTTCACTGGTGTGGTGCAGGTGTTTTCCCAGGGAGCAGGCCGTGAAAAGCATACAACACAGGACACAGCGCAGGACACCCACGCACAAGCCTGTCCTCAGCACTGGTTAGGATACTCTTCCTTTCTTTTGACTTGGCAATATGTCAGGGAGTAGTCATCTCAGATCAGAACTACAAGATGGTTTGGTCCAGTGAGTGAAGTAACAATCATCTCTCCTACTTTTAAGTTACTTCCGGTCTCTAATACTAATTAATGGAATTGTTGAGACGCACCACCACATGGAGAGTGGCTTGTACAGTTGCTCAGATGTGTTAGCTTTTATTACACTGTTCCATGTAGCTTCCCAAAAATGGACAGTACTGATTGCCCTGTTGTGCTCCCTTAGAGAAGCGGGATAGTGTCTTATTTTGAAACATTTCTGTCAAGTACTACTGGTGTGGTGCCTCTGTGCCACAGGGCAGTTAAAGGTCCCACCAGAGCTCTGGACCCTTCATGGGTGGAACTGGAGAAGGAGACAGTACAGGATGACGTGTCCAAGCTTGCCACCATGCTAAGGACCCATATCCGGGAGGGACAAATAAATGGGTGAGAAGGAAACTGATACGTTCTCCCTGTGTGATGGATCAGACTCCAGCCGGCCCTGGGGCACACCTAGCACAAACAGATCCCACACTGCTCTTCCTGACTTTGCTCTGAGATACAGCCTGGTGACAGAAAAACAAGTGTACCATACCAAAGGGGGATGGTTGTCTACAGGAGGAAGAGGTGGACGGTCCCAGAGATACCATGCATGTCTTCCAGATAACTCCCGTGAGTTGAGCTGGGAAGGAGACAGCCTGCTGGGACGGTGAGGACAAAGGGAAGTATGTTCACGAAGGGGTGGATTTCATGTTTTTCTGTCGCTACTTTCCTTAGCAGTTGCGTATTTTCTCCTTCAGAAAACAGAGTCAATAGCTGTGCAGAGCTGAAGAAAAACCTGATCTGGTGTTCCCTCTGCGTTGACCTGTATTTGAAAGGAAGAGAGAGTTATTAACCCTCTGGCCTGCTTGTAAATGCCATTTTTTAAAATAATGAAACAAGATTACCTGCTTTTGCTCAGCAAACTTAAAACATAGTGCCCACCCCCTAAACCCACAGTGACTGGAGTGGAAATGATTGCTTGAATCAAAAGTTAAGTGCCTTTGTGGTGGCTCATACATTTAGTCACAGCACTCAGGATGCAAGGAAGGGGATCTCTGAGTTCAAGACCAGCCTGGTCCACATCAAGCTCTAAGCCTGCCAAGGCTACATAGTCTCCAAAATAAATATAGTTATATCCCTAGATTAAAATGAAAGAACATCGCTGCACATTTATTAGAATGCACCAAACACCAAATGCTGCCTAGGATGTGAAGCAACCAGAACTCTTGATTGCTGACAAGAGTGAAAAATGGTACAGCCACTTGAAAGGCACTGCATCTCCTCTACCCCTCCAGCAGCTTTATTCCGCACTGAACCCAAGTACCCCAAACCTGCATGTGCGTGTTTACAACAGCATCCTCTGTGATTGACAAAACGTTAAAGTTACCAAGATGTCTTTTAGTATTTACACAGGTAAATAGTGACCTCCGAACAGAGGCGGTCACTCAGCGCTAAAGTGAAATGAGCTATAATAAAGACATGAGATTTACATGCAGAAGCCAGTCTGAAAGGGGCACATACTGTGTAGTCTAGCCATGACATGAAAAGAGCAGTTACAGCAGATGGAGAGGGTTAGGGAGGAGGAATCAGTGTAGTTGCTTCACATTACAGAGTGGTCCAAACACATACAATGTATAACACCAAGGCATCGATGTCAACCGTGGCCTTTGGGTGGTGAGTATAGGTTCATCTCTTGTGGCAAACGGATGACTGTTGATAGTTGACGTGATTGTATTTGAAGAAGGGCTATCTGGGAACTCTTCTTATCTGTGAACCTAAAAGTATTCTCAAGCAGAAAGTCCATCCAAACAGCAAACAGAGGGCTGTACTCAAAGTATTGTTAGAACTCAGTGGACATTTTGGTGTTACCATGCATTAAATCACTTAGAGCATGGTGGGAATATAGCCCGGATTAGAGGGGCAGGAGTGTGGAGAAGAAAGCAAAGCCTGGGCCCACAATGTGCATACAGACTAGGGGTAGAGTTGTTGAAGACAGGTACACCAGTAGAGGAAGCCAGCAACAGATGGGGGGTGGGGAGATTGCCGTGACATCCAGCCAGCCTCTGGGGATTACACACACACGCTCCTCTTCAGAAGGCAGAGGCCTGATGACCAGAAGCTCTGTAGAGGCCAGAGAAATGCTGGTAGCATTCCTTAGACATAGCCTTGCTTACCTTAGGAAAAGTGATGAGGGGCATTACTGCCTAAAGAGGAACTGACCTGCCCAGCTGCCATCCTTGATGGAACTGCACATAGGTCAATGAGCAGACAGGTAACTGAAGCCATAGCCAGTGGTGTCCTCTGATTGGACTGTGGAGCTCAAAGAAAGGAAGGTTTCCAAAGGCTGCTGTGGCCAGACTTTTAAAAAGTAACTTTAAATAGTCCAGAAGAGTTGGGGGGACTGTGGCAGGAAGGCAGGGTGTCCTGATGGCTTGAAGCCATGTGGTTCTGTTGGAAGAAGGCAGAGGCCTGGTGCCGATGGCATCCCTGCAGCTGGCTGGGGTGGTGGTCTGCTGGCTGAAGCACGGGGCCCTGTGAACAGCCCAAGCTGCCAGCTCCTTGCCAGAGGCTCTGGGCACAGTCGACACATTTTTCAGATGATTTTACCGTATGCTAATTGTACTAAATAATGGGTTTCACCATGGTGTCTTCATAATTGCATATAGCATATCTCAATCACAGATAGTTCTCTATGCTCTCATCCTGTCTCCCACTGGCCCCTCTGTCTTCCAAATAATACCCCCTTTTTAATGTCTTATTTTTAGAATCTTGATTCTGCATACAAGAGAAAACATGCAACATTTGCTTTTTCTGAGTATTTACTTAACCTCTCCAGTTCTTTCATTTCCCTGCATACAAGTGGTGTTTTTCTTTTTATGCTTGAATAAACAACACTTTATTTACCAGTCCTTTGATGGGCTTCTGGGTTGACCCCACACTTGAAGATTATGGACAGTACTGTAGGGAACATGGATGTGCAGGAGACAATTTTGCTGAGGGCTGTTTGAGGTAACTTTGAGAAACAATTTTTTTTTAATTCTTGTTACTTACCGACAGTCATTGCAATTTTGCAGCTAGGAATCAATTTTTACATGTTTAAACACTCCAAAGAAATATATCTAGCAATATTTTTATTTATTAAATTTCTTTTCTCTTTTCCACTTTTTTTTGGGGGGGGTTTGTTTGTTTTTTTTTTGTTTGTTTGTTTGTTTTTGGTTTTGGTTTTTTGAGACAGGGTTTCTCTGTGTAGTTTTGGTTCCTGTCCTGGAGCTCGCTCTGTAGACCAGGCTGGCCTTGAACTCACAAAGATCTGCCTGCCTCTGCCTCCCAAGTGCTGGGATTAAAGGCGTGTGCCACCACCGCCCTCTTTTCCACTTTTTTTAAGACAAAAGTCTTGTGTATTCCACACTGGCCTCAAACTCATCATGTAACAGAAGACCCTGCCCCCACCCCTCAAGTGCTGGAATAACAGATCCACATTAAGTTTATACAGTGCTGGGGATTTTGGTCATATATAGATGACCAGAAGCAAAGCTAGGTTATATTGATCTGTACATAGGTAATCAAACCATAAAGATAGATGACTCCTAAGAGCCAGGGATTATGGTTGGTTCTTGTGGAGAAGAATGTGACCCAAGGAGACAATGTGGCATGGGGTGGGGCTTCTGAGACTGTTTCTTGGCCTGTTTGGTGGTTAGGGGAAGAGTGTTCATGTTACTATTGAAAGTGTACATATTTTAAAAGTCCCTTTAGGATCCTCAATTGAAGTACTCTATACCAGTGCACATCCTCTGAACCAGAGGCTCTGCCTCTGTACCAGGGGGTGTGTGCTTAGGTCCCTCACAACACCCAGCTTTCTCTTTACCTCTGAGTGCCAGCATAGTCCACACTGTGGTGCCAAGAGACAACAGTGCAGTTCTGCAAGAGCATGAGGGCCGTTGGCAGACAAGTTCCACAAGAGTTCACACTGTTAGGAGGCAAGCGCAGGCTGTGGATTAGGCACATCTCACACAACCCTGGGAGAGCAGACACGTCCTGAGAATGGTAAAGATGGCTAGTAACGATAAGTGTGATGCTTAAGTAATCAAGCAATACAGTGACCTGAAGGACGGATGACTCTGAAGGTGACTCAGGTTATTCACCTAGCCAAGGAAATGACAGGTTGGGTCGGACCACAAAACTAAGGGTTGGTACTTGTTAACTACATCATTATTGATCAGCTAGTTTAAAATGGCTGGCTGGTTGGACACGGGTCAAGAAATGACGGTGGGATGGGAAGTGGAGAGTTAACCACACAGCAATGTGTGCACCTATTCTATGAAAACCACGAGGCACAGAAGCTCCTGAAGAACACACAAGTTGGTGAAACTTCACAAAGAACTGCAACAGTAGAAGTAAAGCAGAGTCCTGCACCACAGTGACTACCTAGTCACATACCCAAGCCTGCTGTCCCCAGTACACCTTGGCTTTGACTAGGCCGTGGGCTCTTGGACCTGTTTCTGATCTTACATGGGAGTGAACTAGAGCCAGGCACACTTGGCTTTTGCTCAGATGCTCTCTAATAGTCAAGTCTGAGTTCACTTTTTTTTTTTTTTTTTTGTAAGACAGGGTCTCACTATGTCAATTTAGGTGGCCTGAAACTCACTATGTAGACCAGACTGGCCTCTACCTCCCTGTGTGATGGGATTAAAAGTGTTTACCACCAGGCATCTGTCTTTAAAAACAAAACAAAACAAAAAATTGGGTGTGTGTGTTGGGTGCAGATGGGTGTGGGGTGCATACCACCCCTGTGTTCCTGCAGAAACCAAGTACTGGGATTGAGGTTTGTACCACTACGCCCTTCTTTGTTCAGGGCCAGTGAGATAGCTGTAGAGCCCCTGGCAGTGGGATTTTGTAGAAGGGAGGGAGGGAGGTCAAGTCTGAGTGCAGCGTGGGCAAGTAGGAGTTTATAGTCAAAGTGGAGGCCAGTAGGAATATTACTAAGAGGCAGCAAACATTAGCAAGGGATGTTTGCTAGCTAACCCCACCTGCAATAGACAAACCAGGGTGGAAGCCAGCTGTGGCTCCCTGTGGTTGTAATCTTAGCACTTGGGAGGCAGAGACAGGAAGATCAGGATTTCAAGGCCAGTTTCCTACACATTGGAAATTTAAGGTCAACCTTGATCCTGTCATAGGCAGGGATATCCCCTGGTAGATGATGGGGTAAGGAGTTACAGTGGGGGTGGGGTGCTGAGTCTTTGCTAAAACTGATTTATATAGGAAGCTCACAGATGGACTCAGAAAGTTCTAGAGCTTGCCCAAAGTTTGAGGAGAATCTTCATTATCCAGTTGGACAGTTGCTCTTGAGGACAAGAACGTTTCTCAGCATTGTGTCCCCAGAGTTCTGGCAGGTAGGCTCAAAACAGAACAGTTGACCGAAAGACTGACCTGGGTGGCATGTTCTCCCTCCCCACCCCCCCCACCCCCAAACACAATGGCTGATGGAGGGCAGCCTGTTTCTTGTGGGAGATCCTGGGCTCCACAGGAGGCTAAGGGATACTCTCATGAAAACCAAGTGGCCCCTTTCCACACAGAAAGCCTGTGAGTGCCAGCTCTGAAGGGCAGTGCTTCGGATTTACTGACCAATGGGAGTGGGGAGGGGAGGCAGGGAAGACTAACTGGTGCGTGTGTGTGGAGGGTATGGGGGGGGAGGCTAGCTGGTGTGTGTGTGTGTGTGTGTGTGTGTGTGTGTAGGGTATGGGGGGAGGTTAGCTGGTGTGTGTGTGTGCGTGTGTGTGTGTGTGTGTGTGTGTGTGTGTGTGTGGAGGGTATGGGGGGGAGACTAGCTGGAACTGGTGTGTGTGTGGAGGGTGTGGGGGCTAGCTGGTGCTGGACCTTCATTTTCATGTAACACCATCTTCATTCTGCAATGTGGTTTAAATACAAGGATATAAGGAGAGAGTCCCCCCCACCCCCTTATTAAAGAAAACTGTTCCCTGGAGACTCATGCTGTGGTGTTTGCTTCTGTGAAGTCCAAATGCCTGGAAGTTTAAAAACCAAATGAAACAGTCTGGCTTTCCCGATAGAAAGTAGCTTTTTTCTAGGGTAAGAGGGAAACCCATTAGCAGTCAGCCATCCTCGTTAAGCCAGTGAAGCATCATGAGAGTGAAGTCCATAGGCACACAGTGAGCCTCTGTTTTCTAATGGCAGGCGGGAGTGTCTGTGATGAGATATGATGGATTGCCACAGTGGAGTTTTACAGAGCAAAAGAAACCTGAGGAACGGAGTTGACCCAGAGCCATCTGAGGAGGATGACCCTTGGGGCTGCACGCTTTCTTTCTCTTTCTCTTTGCTTCTGTCTGTGGATGTAATGTGTGTTTGTCTTGGTGATGTGGGCTTCTGGGACCAACCCAGTGTCAGAGTGAACCAGGGTCAGTGTTTGTCCCACCATCTGCTTAGCCCAGCTGTGACCACGCCCACCGCCATGCCCAGGCCATGTTCTGTGACCACG
>CABHPP010124646.1:18512-45589 GCA_902168425.1 Peromyscus attwateri
GGCCATGTTCTGTGACCACGCCTACCCCCATATCCAGGCCATGTTCTCTGCAGTCAGAGCTCTAGAGTATTCATCCTGGCTGGGTGGTGGGACTCAGAAATGGGTCTTCTATATTTTTAACAATGAACATGTATTCCTTTAAAGCTGGGGGGCGGGGGAAGCTTTTCCCCACTAAGAATCACAGACTAACAGGCTGGAAGAACTCCAGCGGCTGCTGCCAGCCCACTTTATATCAGAAAGAGCTGTAAGGAAGGTGACTCACCAAGGTTCACAAGGCTGGCCTGGGACTTTCCGACACCCAGACCAGTGTTTCCAGCAAACACTGGTCAGTGGTGGCACTTTTCACAAATGCTTCATTTCCAGCTACTTATTTAGTAGTAAACTCACCCACTGTGGACTAGCTCTCTCTCCCTTGGGCTAGCTTATCTATCTGTGGGGCTGTGCCCTGAGGCCTGTACACCTCAGGCAGAGCATGATCATTGATGGCTGCTGCCTGCAGAACCCAGATGGAAGGGAGAAACCTGCTGAGTGGTTCCCCCTTTGCATTCTAAGACGGGAAACAGAAGTCATGCATTATTTCTGTGTCACACACACACACATCTTAGGCTGGAGTGTATTGTAAGATCTGAGTTGGCAGCAGCTCTGTATACAGAGGACCTGGCGAGGCAGTAGAACCAAGCAGTGTCTCCCCTCTGTTCTCGTGTCCATTTTCAGTACTGACAAAGTAGATGATAAATGCCAGCATCCCCGATAAGGGGAAGCCTGAGAGATGAGCCAAAGAGGCCTGGGAACTTGACTTCTTGGAGAATAATGCAGAATCGTAAGGCCTGCCGAAGTCCGATTTCTCTGAGAGAACCCTCTTAGTTCAGTGTCAACGAGCCGTTCATCTGTGAGTCTGCAGATTTAGATTCAAATAACTCAAGAGAGAGAGGGGGGAATTTTCTGATTCTGAAACGTGATAAACTGAATTACATCTGACTTTCCACAGTCTCAGATTGAAGTGGAAGAAGTTCCCTTCTACCTGGAGAATTTCTTGGCTGTTCCAGGCAGCACAAAGTGGGAAACTTCCTGGGTGATTGAGCCTTACAAAGGTTCTTGGAGCCCCGAATTTCTTTAAATTATGTTTTATTTCTATGTATACAGTTGTATGGCCTGCATGTATATCTGTGCACCATGTGCATGCAGTGCCCTTGGAGGACAGAAGAGGGTGTCAGATCCCCTGGGGCTCTTTAAGAAATGGTTCTGAGTCACCATGTGGGTACTAGAAATCAAACCTGAGTCCTCTGGAAGAACAGCGAGAGCTCTTAACAGAGGCACTCTCCTCCAGCACCAGCCCTGGTTTTTGAGCCCGTGCACTTACGTGATGTGGGAGCCCACAGAGGTTTCCTAGTGAGAACTTACTCAGGGTCTGAGAATCTGAGCTTGCTTTATCCAGCAGGGCTGCGTAAGGAGATGATTTGGCCACGGGCCAAAACGGCACCTGCTGCAAATTAATGACCAACTTCTTATGGCCATCTGACAACAGATACTCAACTGGTTTTTAAAGATAGGGTCTCCCTATAAGGCCCTGGATAGCTTGGAACTTGCTATGTAGACCAGGTTGGCCAGATTCATAGAGATCTGCCTGCCTCTGCCTTCTGAGTGCTGGGATTAAAAATGTGCACCACGGGCTGGAGAGATGGCTCAGAGGTTAAGAGCACTGGCTGCTCTTCCAGAGGTCCTGAGTTCAATTCCCAGCAACCACATGGTGGCTCACAACCATCTGTAATGAGATCTGGTGCCCTCTTCTGGCCTGCAGTCATACATGCAGACAGAACACTGTATACATAATAAATAAATAAATAAATCTTAAAAAAAATGTGCACCACCGTGGTCAGCCCCCTCTTATGTTCATATATATCTGACTTTGATTGAGACAACAGCAAGGGAAGAAAGCAATTTGTATTTTGTTCTCAATCCTACAACTGCCTGCAACTACCCCAGATCTCCTAAGAAAGCTTGCCTCTCCTCTCTGAAAGAGAGGAGCAAGCAGCTCATCTGAAGAGGAGACTCACCTTCCGCAGTGGTGCTCTTGTCTCATAGTAGGCGATGACGGGAATGGACGCTCGGTGGTAGGCCTCCAGGCGCTTGGCAAGGGTCTTGGCAGTGTCCTCCCCACGCTGGCTACTCTGGCTTCTCTGCAGAAGACGGTTGGTCATGGTGTCTGCTGAGCAGTCCATGCAGATCACCAAGTGTGGGTTTCCAATCTGGGGTGAAGGATGGGGTGATGCACGGTCAGTTGGAATTCTAGAAAAGGTCTGGGGGCCCTTCCCTTCCTGGGGCTGTTGGTGCCTCTCAAGTGCCCAGCACCACATTGTGGTAGAGATAAGCCTAGACCTCGTGGCTTCTCACTTCCAGAGTAGGCCCTCACCACCTGCTGCCTCAGAGCTCTGTCTTGTTCAGTTTTCTGGTCATTTCACATAATGCAGCAATTATAAGCTACCTAGAACAGCCAGTCTGTCCTTTACACTCAGGGGAAGGGTGTGTGCATGCCTGTGTGTGTGTGCATGTGTGTGCATGCAAGTGTGTGCACATATATATAGTGGTATTTTATTTGTGCTGAAATGTGATTTTATTTGTATGTTAATAAATAAAGTTGCCTAGGGGTCAGAGCTATTAGCAAGCCATAGAGAAAGCCAGGGCGGTGGTGGTGCACACCTTTAATCCCAGCACTTGGTAAGCAGAACTAGGTAGATCTCTGTGTGTTCAAGGATACAGGCAGCATTGGAGACACACGCCTTTAATCTCAATACCAACCATAGAAGACCTGGAGGTCTGTACAGAGAGGCAGTCACGTAGTTGGGTTTACAACCAATGAGAAGGCAGAACAGAATTCTATTTAAAGACGAACGCACAGGAAATACCTCCCTTTTTCGGAGAGGTCTCTTGGTGGGAGAAGCTAGCTGGCGGAAAGCGGGTAAGGCTCCTAGCTCTGACCTCTTGGGCTTTTATCTTTACATTGGCTCTGTGTCTCTTATTTAATAAGACGGTTGGTTACATCTACACATATGTGTTTGTTGTTCCCGATGTAAAGGTCTCCCTGACCTGATAACTCCTTCTTCCTTCCGCCAGCATGTCTTATTCTAGCCATCAAGGACGCCCTGTGCTGGGTGTGTCTTACATGGAGTTAGGTACGGACTGGAGTCAGGCTGTCATGACCAGACTCTGGTGTAACTAGTGTCCCAGTGGACTTCATTCATCCCTTGCCACCCTTCACTCTAAAGTGTTCTCCACTAAGATGCTGAGCTCAGCCTCTGCACCCCTAAGTCTGTTACCCTATATTTCTCAAGCACAGAAGGGAGTGGGAATGAGGCTACCTGCTTTTAAAGGTTCGGTAAGGGCCTCCTACACAGTCTCCACATGAGGCCCTGTTTTGCCTGAGTAATTTTTATACTTCCCTTGGGGTACAAATATATAAAATAGCCATACAAATTAAACATTTGCTGATAATAAGTTATAAAGAAATTAATTTTTAGACATTTGGTATACATATAATTTTACCATAAGAAACTGCAATTTCTGTCTGGTTTTATGTAATACTTAACATAGATAGAGAAGGCAGCTACTTTCTGTGTTCAACTACTCTGACATTGCCAAATAGTGAAAGTCTCAGCTAGCTACGGGGAGAGGCCGTGTGAGTAGAGATGCCAGGCTAGCATTTCTTTTACAATACTGAGGACCTTGTGGGAGAACCAGCTGAGCCCGTCAGACTGCACGACGATGAGAGATAAAAAGGAATTGTTCTTTTAAACCACCTGACTGGATCATTTACTAGCAATCCCACCCAACATCTCTGTGTCTTGGATTCCGTGAGAGACCACAGGTTCGCCGGGAGGGTTAAGTGGGGCACTGTAGACACACTGCTCAGCACGTAGTGGAGTTTGCAAAGCTTTAGCTGCTCTGCTTCCTCCCTGCGCCGGACTCCCACCTCAGTGGGCAGGGCTCAGGGACTCAGGGCTTCAAATCTCAAGTCTTACACACAGAAGGAGATTAAGAAATGTCCCCAAAATGGATGATGGTGACCATCTGTGAGTTCAACCTCTCCATCTCCCCATGAATCTCCTAAACTATCCTGTTGTTCCTGGGATCACTAGGACGTACCAACTATACTTCCCTATCCCCATCCCCCCACCCCACCAGCATACCATGTTCAGGGCATGGGTGAAGGAAGGCTGGTTACCCCTCTGAGGGAAGCACAGGGCATAGGAAACAGAGTGGAGAAATGCTCTAAAGCCTGGTCTCTGGGACATAACCCAGCCTTGAACAGGCCATGCTTTTCTGAGGAGCTTTTGTGCATGAAGGCTAGGTGAAGGTGAGGGCGTAGGAGAAAACAACCCTGGTTCACCAGCAGAGGGCGAGCTTGGGAGGCAGCTGGTGGTTCAGTTAGCTCTCTGAGAAAGAGCGACTATCTGCCAGGCTTGCATGGGGCCATTTCCAGGCCACTCTTGGGAACAGAAAAGATAGCTCAGGGATTCATGTAGTCATAAACAGAGGTTATTTGTATCTAATCTGGAGCCAGCCCTGAAAGACCATCAGGACCAACGTAAGAGAGGGCAGAGAGGTTGCTTCAACACCCAAAGCTTGGGTGGGACCACCAGCACATGGTTTGGGGCTTGTTAGGAATGGAGTCTTGGGCATAGCACCTGACGTTGAACCAGTGTCTGCCTGTTACCAGCATCCATGGTAACATGGATGGTAACATGGTAACAAGCCTCACAGCGGATCACCTAAGAGGCTTCCCTGCCAAGTTGTTTCCTACTCTCCCGGATCCAGCCCTGTTCCCATGAACACAGCTGGCACACAGTAATTATATCTGGAAGTGACCTAGTGACCTGAATCACTTACATATATTTTTTCTTTAAATTTTATTAGTTCTTTGAGAATTTTGTACACTGTTTTGATTATATGATAACATTTTAATACATACCTAAACATTTAAAATGATTTCATTTTTATCTATGTGTACGTGTGTGTGGGTGCCATCAGAGGCCAGAAGAGGGCGTCAGATACTCTGGGGTTACAGTTACATGTGGTTGTGAGCTGTCTGATGTGTGCTGGCAACGGAAGTGGGGTCCTCTGGAAGAATAGCAAGCCCTCTTAACTTTTGAGCTCTCTCTCCAGCCCCCCAACCTTTTTTTTTTTTTAATATTTGAGGAAATTGCTTTTTCATGGACCTCATGTCAAGAGTCTTCCTGTGAGGGCAGTCTCTTTATTCTATTTGAATTTGAGGTGGGCGCTCACTTTGGAGGCGTCATGTGTGGTTTGTGCACACCTGCGTAACAACACTGGGATCTGCTGAAGTTATACTCCAAGCAGTGTGGAAAAGACCGACTCTGTAAAGAAACAGACATGTCACTTGAAGGTGACTGGTTCGGTGGGGAATGGGGCACTGAAGCCCCAGCCACTGGTGAGATTCTTCCAGCTAGTGAGGAATGGTGTGGGCTTCTTCTAGGCCACGTCTGAAATCTGACTCAATGGGGACCACAGCGGGAGCGAATTCCAATAGTGAGCCTTGAGCCCACACTGCCTGGGTTCTAAGCAGAGGACGGAGAAATGATGGGGCAGGAACACTGAGGGGTTGTGTGGGAAGTGAGGGAGAAGCTCAGTGCCTTGTCTAAGCTCCTACACAGCAGCCGACACCAGACTGTGGGTATGATGTGCTATAAGGATGCCAACATGGAAAGACTTCCAGGGCCATCAAACCTTTTGAACTGTGACCATCTCTAAATGTGTTGGGCTACATCCATAGCAGTCTTGGGATGCATGTGGCCAGTGGGCTGCTGGTTGGCTATGCCTGTACCTCCTCAGATCCCCCACTGGTGCCTTACATGGCTTATAACTCCATGGGCATCCATTCTGGGATCTGCCATCAGATCTAGCTCTTAAAACTCCAAATGAAGAACTCAGCTTATAATTTTGTCATTGCTTTTACCTGCAGACGGGGGCAGGAATAAGAGATGCCTATGTTTACAATGTATCTTATCTTTGACAACTTGGGGGTTTCAGAAGATTATTCTATTACCTCTGAGTACGCTTTAAAAAGACTGCTATACCCTGATCACCTAGGCAGGGGCATGACTTGTGCTGATACTCTTTCGACCAGCAAAGGCAGCTGTGACATCGTCTGGTGCTGGTCACTCAGCAGCCAGTCACAGTCATCTGCCCATCCGTTTACTTGTTTTTGCTGTTGTTGTTTGTCTCTATTTATGGATACTGTCACAAGGCTCGGGCATGTGTATCCACCACCTCTGTCCACCTTTGACAGTTGGACTGTGAAACTTTTCTTTGACTCTCATTTTTTAAAAAAATATTTATTTCATTTTCATTTTATGTAGTATGTGTATGTGTGTGCCTATTCGCTTATATGACGAGCACATGTAGGTGCCTGGTGCCCATGGAGGCCAGAGGGGAAGTGGGGTACCCTGTATCTGAGTTACTGGTAAATGTGAGGCCCCATGTGGGTGCTAGGAACCAAACTCAGGTCCTCTACAAAAGCAGCGGGTGTTCTTAACTACTGAGCCGTCTCTCCAGCCCTTGACTCTGAATTTAGGAGGGAGCTAGGCAGTGGAGGGACTCCTGATGGGAGTCAGACAAAGCACTCAGGGGCAGGTGGAACCCAAGGTTTAGCCACCTTCATCCACGCGGCAGTGGCAGAAGCAGATGGAGGTGGGTGCCCCAAATCTTTATCCCATCATTAGTTGTCACCAGCTGTGTGGACACCGGCAAACCGCCAAACCTCTCTGTGCTTAATCCATTCCCTTAGTGTGAGGCCTTTCTTTCCCTCATCTACCTAAAAAGGTCACTTCACTTTTGAAAACATTGACTGAAAGAGTTCAGATGAGCATACTGTGGAATAAAACAGTAGCCAATAGCCATGGCTTCCTTGTAGCCTCTGGATCAGTCTTGTAACGAATGTGGCCTACTGCTGCCATTTGCCTGGACTTGAGGAGTTGCCGGCCAGGTGTACGGTTTGTACCACAGAGCCTGGCCCAAGCAGTCGCCACCTAGCAGCCGCGATAGTGGTTAGTTACTGGTGTTCCTGTGAAGACCCGTGGCCCTGAGCCGCTTACCTCACTAGGAGGGCACAAGGCTGGGGATGACAGGGTTGGGAAGGAAGTGGCATGCATTCTGGATCCTGCCCTGGTATCAACTCTTTCCCCGTCTTCTGTGTACACACACCCCTGTTCTCCCAGGGGTGACTGCAGTCCCTCTGGCTGTGTGGCTCAGGTAGAGCGCCAGCTGCCCGCTACCGGCTCCTCTAGGCTGGGCCTGTCAGCAGAATCTTCTCTAGTCCCTTGTCGCAGTGATTCAGTGATGAAGGGTGAGAAGGAAACAGCCTTGGGTCTTTTGTGGGACATCCTGCCACCCTCAAAACAGAAATAGCTTTCTGTGAGGCCACAGAAATGGCATAGAGGTGAATGGGCCCATACAGGGGGAAATCCAGACATGGCGAGGAGGCGTCCACAAGGGTAGTTCTGCACCGAAAACCCAGCCAGACCTGACCACGACTTACTAACTAGACCATTCTTGCCCGATTTTTATATTTCAACTTTTAAAAAAGTGTTTCTGCTATTTGTAATGGAAAGATTTGATCAGTGTTACTGGGCAAATGAAGGCTTTGAATGTATCCCCTAAGCTGATTGATGTCCTTTTCTTCTTCGGGATGGACACGCTCACATCAGCTCACCCTTCGTCCAAACTCTTCCCCCTGCTTTACTTCCCGGGGGTAGCCGTCAATCAGGAAGCCCTTGGTGTTGCCCAGGCTGGCCACCATGGTCTCCTTCAGCAGCTCCAGGATGACACCCTACAGCAGAAAGAGTGGTCAGCAGGGGCCCAGCCACATCCCCCAATTCACAATGGATGTGACTCCTCAGACATTCTTCTGTGAAGGGAGGATTGGGCAACATTAACAGAAGATCTCTTGGGCCAACCTTCATGAGACCTCCTCCTCTCACCCCACCTTAATGGCATAATGTGGGTAGGTCTTTCAGTCAGGTCTGGGCCATGGTTCCATTGGGAGGGGTTCTTACCGATCTGTCCTTACTGCAGTTATATGACTAAAAAGACTTCCAACGTAGCATTTTATACCCCAGAAGACATGCTAGTCCTCTCACACTGGATGAACAAGGCATCATGGCAGATCCAGGGCAAATGGAACACTGCTCAGAACATGCTTCCCTGCTGCTGTTCTCCCAGTAAGCATTACACAGAACTTGATGTGTGCTAACTTGAGAAGGCTTTTAGATGGGAGAACTATTTTCTAGCAACATGGTTTCCCCATTAAAAAGACTGATTTAACAATTGTGCAAAATAAGGGAGGAAAGAACACAGAGGCAGGGGAGCAGTGTTGGGGAAAGGCCTGTTGGGAGGAGGTGGGGGAACCCTCAGTCTCTAGGTTTTGGCAGGAGCCTGGGGGATGCAGATATCACAGGTGTGGCTAGACCTCTTCCCTAAACAATCGTGAACTAATTCTTTCTTCATCAAGTTCACAGTCTAATGAGGAAGACAGACAATGGCAAACAAATGAACAGACAACAGCTAAAGATAACAGGCACACAATTAGAGAGGGTGAAGGGCCAGAGTATACCAGGGACGCTGCTTTCCCTAGGGCGGCAGCTGTGATAAGTGCGGCACTCAGGCGGAGTTCTGCGGGAAGTGAATAGGCCAACCAGAGAATGCTTGCTGGAAAGCACTAGGCTGAAGTGCCAGCAGAGGCAGCCACAGCCTGACCTGAGGAGGAAGAAGCTACTTGGGAACCAGCAAGGTGAGGGCAGTGAAGGAATAGCACTATGTGATCGAGTTTTGAGGAATAATCTTTGAGGGACGGGGACATGGGTCAGTGGGTCAGGGCACTTGCTATACATGAGGTCCTGAATTCAAATTCCCTAGTGCCCAAATTAAAAAGCCAGGCACAGCAGCATATGCCAGCAGCTACCCACAGCATTGGGAGGCAGAGAGAGGTGGATCCCAAGATCTCCCTGACCACCCAGCCTGGCCAAAAGGTGAGCTGCAGGTTCAGTGAGAGACTCCATCTCAAATACCAAGGTGGGGGGCAATGGAGGAAGACACCTAACATCATCCTCTGGCCTTGAAACGCACAGACAGACACGTCACCATGCATCCGTGATGAACACAGAGAGTGGACTATGTGCTGCCACTTCGCTTGTGTTCTCCATCTTATACTGCCCGTGACTGTGCTGGCTGCTTGTGGTCAACGTGACACAAGCCGAGACATATACCTGGGAAGACGGGACCTACACTGAGGAACTGCCTCCATCCGACTGGCCGGTGGGCATGTCAGTGGGCATTTTCTTGATTGTGGATTGGTGTGGGAGGGCCCAGCCCTAGATAGATATGTGCTTTCCTGAGGTGGCCCGGACTATGTAAGAAAGCAGATGTGGGCAAGCTAGGGGAGGAAGCCGGCCAGCAGCTTGCTCCGTGCTCTCTGTTCCAGGTCCTGTCTCTTGGTTCCTGCCATGAGCTCCTGCCTCAGCTTCCTCAGTGATGGAGTGTGACCTGTGACCCAGATGAACTGTTTCCACCCATAAGCTGCTTTCGGTCCTGGGGTTGATCACAGCAATCCAGAACCTACTAGGATAAGCGTCCCTGCTCAGAGAACGGTCCCCGTCCACAGTCAAGCTGCGTCTTCTCACATCAACGAACCTAATCAAGATACTCCCCCCAGGCATGCTCACGGGAGTGTCTTCAAGGTGACTCTAGAGTCTGTCGTGTGGACAAACAGCACAAAACAGCACACCTCCACTCCAAGGAGACTTTGTTTTCCCGAGGCTTCTGATTTGAGCATTCCATACCACCTATGTTTTGAAGATTTTACTCTAAAGTGAGGCTGGATTTGGAAACACATGTACCAGGCTGACATTTAAGCAGCTGGCCAAGGAACAGCTTGGAAGTCAAGTGGTTGTCGGCCCAGACCAGCCCACCTCAGGACTGTCACCGAGGAGAGAGGTCAAAGCTGTTCCCTGGCCCTCAAGGTGTCTTTGTCTTGGTGATCCAGACCGCCACAGTAGTCAATGGCTTGACCACCAGGGAGAGCAGGATGGGTCTCTGCTTACCGAGGGCACCAGGTCTCCACGGTCCATGATGTCACGGATCAGTTTGCTTCTTTCTGACTCTGAGGCCAGTTCCTGGCGCAGGAGCTCGCCAGTGGAGAGATGAGTGAATCCATATTTTTCTGCCAGTTTCTTGCACTGGGTGCCTTTGCCAGAGCCAGGGCCACCTTGGGAGGGAGACATGTCAGGCATGCATCTCAAGTCCACTGCCTCCTTTTTGGGGACATAATAATTATTTTTTTCTAGTGGATATTGATTGTATAAAATAATGGTTTCATGATGACATTTCATGCATGTTTATCATGTGCTCTGCTGAGACTCACCCACTGTCCCCTCTCATACCCCTGCCACTCTGGTCCCTCTCCTCTTCCCAAATGGTCAACTTTCTATTTGCATGTCACGTGTGTGACATCTAGATTCTGCAGGAGACAAAGTGAGCACATGTATCAGTGTAGTCTTCATTTCTTATTCTTTCATGTGTGCATGTTCATGTGTATGGAGGTGCATGCATGTGCCCATGTTTACAGAGGTCAGAGGACAAGCCCAGGTTCACACTCAGGAATGCTGTGTGTTTTGTATTTTAGACAGGCTTTCCCATTGGTCTGGAACTCGCCAAGTGAACTAGGCTGGCTGCTCAGTAAGCCACAGGGATTTCCCTGTCTCTGTCCCCAGTGCTGGGACCGTGAGCACACTACGTCTGTCTTTTTCCCCATTAAGCATCGTTTATTTTGTGTGCTCACACTCATGCAATGGTGCTCACATGGAGGTCAAAGGACAACTTATGGGAGTCAGTTCTCTCCTACCAGGTGCTTCTGGGGATGGAAGCTTCGTGGCAGGTACCTTCATCTGCTGAACTTTCTTGCCAGCCCTCAGGACATTTTTAAAAAAGATTTATTTATTTATATTGTATGTGTATAGGTGTTTTGCCTACATGTATATCTGTGTACTATGTGCATGCCTGGTGCCTGTGGGGTCCAGAAGACTGTCATATCCCTAAATCTGGAGTTATGGATGCCCAAGAGTGGCACGGAGTAGGGGTCCTAAGTATCTCCAGGTGTGGTTTTCTGTTTTTACTGTCAAAATCACTATGGGAGTAAAGCTGTAGTACTTCGTTGGGGAATATTATTTTAAGGTGTGTTACTTATGTTTATGTTGCATTTGTTTAACTCTGTGAAGCTGTGTTACTGTGCCTGTCTAAAATACCTGATGGTCTAATAAAGAACTCAACAGCCAATAGTGAGGCAGGAGATAGGATAGGTGGGGCTGACGGGCAGATAGGATATAGAAGGAGAAATCTGGGAGAAGAAAAAGGAATGAGAGAGGAAGGAGGAGAACTCCAGGGGCCAGCCACCCAGCCACCCAGACACCCAGACACCCAGACACCCAGCTACACAGCCAGACACGGAGTAAGAAGGAAAGAAAAGGTATACAGGAATAGAGAAAGATAAAAGCCCCGAGGCTAAAGGTAGATGGGATAAAGTTAAGGAAAGCTGGCAAGAAACAAGCCAAGCTAAGGCCAGACATTCATAATTAAGAATAAGCCTCTGTGTGTGATTTATTTGGGAGCTGTGATTTATTTTGAGTGGTGGGCCCCCAAAAGAGCAAAAACAAACAACAATAGTATTTCCTTCACCAGACATGTATTGGAGCCTTAGGACATCCAAAGTTGTGCCAGGACCCCTGGACACACACACACAGTGTGGAATATGGGCCAGTCCTTAAAGAGGTAGCTCTCCATGGAGTGACAGGTGTCGGGGCAAGCACAGCAGTTGCGAGCAGGTTGAAAGTGCTGTGTGTGGGAGGAACTCAGCCTGCTGCATGGCCTGGAGACAGGAGCATCCAGACCTTTCCTAGGGCATGAGACCTTCCAGGGGCAGAGGACGGCCACAATAGACTGCACTTAGTGAATTCTTAACAAACTCTTGGTATTAATTTTCAAAAGATATTGCTTGTTGCTTATGTTTTCAAATATTTGTAACATGTAGAAGAATTGTAAGTGAAGCATGAGGTGACTGTGATGGCCCAGGTGTCTCACTCTAGAGGACGTCAGCGTCCCTTCCTACACACAGGGGACCAGAGTTTTCCTTTCCACCCACACGGTCACATCTGCAGACCACCTTTGGCTTTCAGTGGAACCACCCTGATTGGCTCAACAGTGTCCGCTAAAACCAGCAGACTAATTCAGGGTCCCATTTGCTCTTCTGGTCACCTTCAATGTGGAACAGTCCCTCTGTGTGTGTGTGTCCATGATTGGTGTTCACTCATGCCTCCTAATCATAGCTTCCTGAAAAGGGAATATTTAAAAGAAGAATACAAAACGCAATTGAAATTCTAGCCAGAATCACAGCTCTCTCGGGGAGTGGAACTCGCTGTTAGGGAAGGAACGTCAGTTCCCGACCCACTTTAGCAGAAGGGCCTCTCAAGCTCCCTTCCTTGCGTGGCGGACAAGCCAGGAAGGATACACGTGTTCTGTCATTTGCTCATCCAGATAGCTGCTTTAAGCCAAGTGGGGAGGTTCAGACACCCCCACAGTACTGCAAGGACTGTCCAAACATAATAGGAAAACAGCAATTACAGAAGGCAGCAGAAACAAGACAGATCGCCACAGGAACAGCTATCTCCTAATGCACATTCGCTCCAAGCAGTAACTCGGGCTTCCAGCTCTAATAGGAAGGGAGAGCGTGGGGACAAGAGAGACACTCAGAGGAAGAAGTGCTTCTAGGTAACTGACTAAGAGGGGTTCACAGCTGAGCTCTGGGAGGCCACAGGATTTCTTTGGCTTGTGTTTACTTGGAAACTCCTTTCCTGGGATGGCTGTGGCTGGTCATGTGGAAAAGATATTTTCCGACTTGGCTTCCAAGGCAAAGACACTGTGTTCCAATTATTTCCTTCTTTCAGCCTCCTACTAATATGACTATTATAGGTTTGCCCCTCTGAAATGTTATTTAATAAATCTCCACACAAAGGCAATTAAAACGCTCCATCTCAAATTAACAACAGCTGTGTGGAGTGGTGCTCGCTGCCCCAGTTAGAAGCCTTCCGTGGGAGCAACAGCTGCAGATTCTTAGCATTTTTGGGCCAAATGGTGCAGGCAGTGTGGAATTTTAAGTAACCTGTACAATGGCATGATTCTTCCCCTGGCTCCAAACTGGGGAGCAATGTGATTTTTCTCACTGTAAAAAGAGCATAAAGTCTGCTGGTGGCTGCATGGCTTTTCATCCTGTCTCTAACATCACCAAAGCCCCAACTTAACACTTTTAAATAAAGGGGGACTTGCTATCCCTCTAGGATAATTTGATGACATGGGACAAAAGTCTTTTGAAGAACCCCATCTCGGAATGAAGGGTCTGTGCTCTCTGGTGGCCAGGTGACCGGTAGCCACAATTGCTGCCATCTCACTGGTGTTTCATGTGTCATTAACTGTAGGCTGTGCCCTCGGCAGACCCGTACACAGCCCCACACGGTATGAGTGAGAGTCCAGATGACATTCCATTTCAAGGTCTGTCGGGCCTTCGTGGGAAAAAGAGTGGAAAATCCTTGTTTTCAATCTGAAATGGAATTTTAACAGACGGGTCTATTGAGTTTTCCATGTGAACCTCAATTTGCTCTAATGGAACAGGGAAGAAGCTCCGAGCCTGGCTTTCCACTCAGCCTGTCTCTCCCCAGAAGCCAGCTGAGGGAGTGCTGCTCTTCCAGACCCGGTGTTCTTCGGGCTGGCCCTGTACCAGTTTTCATAACCTTTCAGCCTTCAATGCGAGGACCCGTATCCCAAGCAATGGTTGCTGTGCCTGGCTTTGGGGAGGGTCGGGGGAATCGGCAGAGCCGGCAGGGGTAACACATTCGGGTCCAGCACTGAAAGCGCGGGCAGATGAAGATGTAGGCAGACAACCAGCTACCGAGGAGCACTTGGATGACTCTTACTGCTGACTTTTTCCGTAGTCATAGTGCCAAGCTGGGTCCACACTGCTGTGTCTATTCTCACCACCTGACACTATCTACCACCTCAGGGATCACTGAGGAAGTAGAGCTGGGGTTATTTAAAAAGTCAAATCATGTATTTGTGTGAGTTCACAGTCAATATTATAAACACATTTCCACAAAACATGGTAACTTTTCCCCCCACCAAGTGGAAACGATAAAAGGCATCTAATCTAGGGCTATTATGAAGTTCATCTTTAAGTGTTTATAGTTACATATATAGCTGACATGGGGTGGATGTTTTAGATTTGGAGCATGAGGACCTCATGTAGTCTAGGTTGGCCTTGTGCGTGATGTAGCCAAGGATGATTTTGAACTTCTGGTTCTCCTACCTCCACTTCCAAAGTGGTGTGATTACAAGGATCCACCACACCATCAATTACAAGTATCCACCACACCACCACAATCTGTGGTGTCAAGGACTGAATATAGCTTCATGAACTCTGGGTAAGCACCAGACCAACTGAACACAGCCCCAGCCACAGTGTCCGCTACCGACATTGTATGGTATACTCTTAACTCCTGGCGGTAAGTCAGGCTTGGTGGAGGCCTACTCATACAGCTCCCACTTGGAGGACATGGACGGGAGGCTTCTGTAGTGTGACTCTGATGGGCCCTGGTGCAAACCATCTTGGGGCTGTCTTCCCACTGAGGAGTATCAGCTGTGTGCTAGGCTGTGCTCAGGGCCCGTAAGTGCCAACTCAGAGGCAGGGGTTAGTGATGAATGGCCACGCCAACACAAGTGATATGTTAAGGAAGAATCTAGCACAGTGTGGAATCCTCTACCATGTGGAGGAAGTGGAAAGCAAGAGGGTCCTGCAGACAGTGGCGTAGGGAAGAGTGTGACACACTGTTCAGGGCCCAGAGAAGAGAGATCTGCCCACGAGCCCTGAGGGGCTCCCTAAGAGGCCTGAGCACTGCAAACATGGTGCTGGCTGGTCTTGCTCTCCCTGCTTCCCTCTCCCTTGCTAAACTGTTAGACTACATTTTAAAGTAGCCACCAAGGTCTATTCCGTTATTTGGCCACTTCCTTATTTATCCGTGACTAAAACTCCAAGGTCCAGCTATCAAAATTCATTATTTGGCTACACTGGCTAACAGGTCCAACTAGGACACAGATGTCCTCCTTTTCTCCTTAAAAACCACTCCTGCAGACACCTGCTGCTGCCCTGGTCCAGAGGCAGCCCCCCCTCCCCGACTTGTCCCTCCAGGGTAATAAATCTCCTTTGTGCTCAGAATTTGGTGTCTGGGTGTGTCCTGTGCCGACTCTGAGACCCCCTTCAAGCCCCGACTCTGCGGCTCTGCATTCCTGTGGCCATGGACTGGCCCTTTAATTTTCCTGACCTTTGGTTTCTACTTGGGGAGAAATAATCAACCTTTTGTCTCACTCTGTGACATTTTCCCCAACCAAGTTCCAGTACTTGACCAGTTGCCAAGTTTTGATTCTACTTCTGAAAAAGTCTTTGATATCTATCTGTTGTCTATAGTCTCACTATAAATGTTCCTCATCTTTTCTCTCAGGCAAAAACATGGTACTTGATACCTGGCCATTTCTAACAAAACCCTGTTCCTCAGCTCTGTCCTGAGCTATATCATTGAGCACACAGAGGTCTGAATCAAACATAATCCAAAGTTAGAAACAAATGTGGGCATTTCATCACTTAGAAATGTCTGACTATGTGCAAGCATGTAAGCTGTATCAGCATGTATGCAATTCTGCATGTGTATTTGATAGTTCAATAATATACACCGGATCTAAAGAACTCACGGAATTACATTTCTCTAAAGCAACACAGAGAACGTTTGCTGGATTCTGATTGCCATTAGCAAAGTGTCCCAGGCCTGTATTCCTACACTAGGCCAGAAAATTTCCCACAATCCAGTTTCATCCATGTATACGTCTGGTTGAACCTAAGAATTCACCACTTGGTTCCAAACTTCTCTCTAACGGTGTCTTCCCACCCCGTCACTTTTCAGCTTGTCTGTTCTCATTATGATCCCACCAAACTGATCCATTTCCTTGGAACTCTACTTCCCTAGTCAGCTGTACACCAGACCCAAACTGGTAGTGAATGCTTTGCCTGCTTGGAAACTATGGTGCTTGCCCCGACAAGTGCTGCCCACTCTTCATGGCCGGCCATTTATTCACTTTATTTATCTCCACTCTGAGTTGGTAAGTATTCCTGGACAGAGGCAGAAAACAGCCCATTGGATCATGTGCTCTAACGCCATCACAGTTTTAACACCTCTTGGCAACTGCGTTCCTCTTCTGCTGATATAAGATGTTCATGGTTGTGCTTGAATATTTCCCAGAGTTCTCAGTGATGATGATATGGGAGGCAGACGGGAGAATCCCTGGAAGCTTGTGGACCAGTTATCTTAGCCTACTTGGCAAAGTTCTAGGCCAAGAGAGCCTGTCTCAATCAAAAGGTAGAAGGCACCTGGGGACCAATGTCCAAGGTTGTCCAAGGTTGTCATCTGACCACACACACACACACACACACACACACACACACACCCCACAAACACACACACATACCACATACACACACATACCACACACACACACACACACACACCACACACCACATACACACATATTACACATACCACACATATACCATACACACACACACCATATACACACACACCACACACATACCACACACACACACACACACACACACACACACACACCACATACACACACATACCACATATACACACACCACACATATACCACACACACCACACACACACACACACCCCCCACACACACATACACACACACACACAGAGTGATCTTAGCGCTAACATTGCACACTTTGACAATGATTAGACACAACTTTTAAATTGTGGACTATTTTCCACATCTTTAAAGGTGAATGGTCTTTGCAGTTCTAGCTTTGAGAGTATTTGAGAGCAGCTTTTGCAAATCAATCTATCCTGTTTCTAGGTAACCTCTGTTGTTGTTTTTCCAAAAACTCACCCATTCCTGCCCTTGAAATCCTCCTCTCTAAATGAAAACGGTCTTAACCCTGAGTTTATGATGTTGTGACTGAATGATTCCATTCAGAGAAAAGCTATCTTGCTTCTTAACTGTGATCTGACTGCCCAGGAATGGCCAGCCAGCTGGGACCCAGAAGTCACTCCTGTGGCTTTGCCAGGCTAGGCTTCAATGTGCTACTGCTGGGAGCCAATGCTCTGTGGCCTGGAGTGATTAGGAAACCCACATCTTTATGCTGGTCAATGTTTCATTAGCTCTGAAAGCCTTTGACAGGTGTCTTGGTGGACATGTTGAAACACGCCAGTGACAGGTCCAGCCTGGGTCATAAGAACTTTAAAAGGGACTGGAATCCTGAGACAGCAGACATGCTTCCTTATTCTTGTGGCCTGGCATCTAGAGGTACCTGGCAACTGCTGGATCAGTGATTGGATGGTGAACCCTTAGCAAGGCAGCCCTGTGCACAACTCGGGGGTCAATGGGCCTGGTTCTAGGCCTACAGCCTTGTACATGACACAGGGGTCAATGGGCCTGGTTCTAGGCCTTACAGCCTTGTACATGACTCGGGGGTCAATGGGCCTGGTTCTAGGCTTTACAGCCTTGTACATGACAGAGGACCAATGGGCCTAGTTCTAGGCCTTACAGCCTTGTACATGACTCAGGGGTCAATGGGCCTGGTTCTAGGCCTTACAGCCTTGTACATGACACAGGGTCAATGGGTCTGGTTCTAGGTCTTACAGCCTTGTACATGACACAGGGGTCAATGGGTCTGGTTCTAAGCCTTGCTTTGGACTTGCTGAGTGGCTGGAAGAGAACTGATTTGCCCTCTCTCTGGGGCTACAGGGCTCCTACATCCTGGCTCTAATTAACAATCATTGATGCAATTACACAAGCACAGTAAATTAGAACGCCCCTGGCCCCCGTGGCATGCTAAGAGCCACTCGCCTCCACGGCCTGGCTCCTTGACTGTGAACTGGATTCCATGAAGGGATCCCTACTTTGGGTTGTGTGACTCCACAAAATCCCAGCCTATGGAAGGATTTTATCCTGACCTGCTACAGTTAGGCCTGGAATATTCTCTAGAGGCCTATGTATGTGGTAAAGGCTTCAGTCCTCAGCTTGGCACAGTGAGATGGAGTTTAAGAGGTGGTGCCTACTGGGAAGATTTAGGTCTTGAGGGATGATCCCTGAAGGTGGCTGGGATGCTTGCTCATTCGTTTTCTCTTTCCTGACATGGCCCTGAGGTGAGAAGTTCTGCTGTCATGTGATCCCACCACGGCACGCTAGGCAGACACTCCACTATTGACCACAGCCTTAACCCATCTCTAGAGCTTTGGACAGCCAGCATTTGGCTGCCCAGCTCTTCTCTTTGCTATGGAGCTGCCACAGTCTTGCTTGGTAGGAGCTGTACCAGCATGGTTCCTGCAGTGAACAACCAAGAGACTTAGTGTTAGGGAAAAAATTCCCAAGCAGGAAGGATACCTCTGAATGCCTGCAGCCCCTCCTGGAGTTTGAGAAGATTCCCCAGGAAAAGGGGCAGGTATTTACAATTGACTTTGAAATGTATAAGAAGTAAAGCTACACTGAGGGGTAGAGAGAAGCACAGATCTATGAGGAAACAAGATGTTGCACAACGCTAACAGTAGAATGCAGTTGACAGGCACACAGTCCTCACTGTAAAAATGCTTCTAGCTCTGTTGGAAGTTTGAAATTTCTCATTATTAAAAAAAAAAAAAAAAAAGGCTAACCATCAAAACACATTCCCCAGGTGATTCTGGGGATGGGCCTGTTTGGGAGTTTCTAGAGGAGATAAGCAAGAAGAAGCCATTTGCTGTGATCCTCCAGGGGCTGCCTGGGGGGGCTGTGCTGATCTTTCTTTTCATATTTACAGTATAATATGCTGAGATAATGGCTCCATGGTGAATGAGTAATTGTTATGACCGTCAGTAAAGTCCTCATTGCCTTATTAAATGCTGGGCCATTCCTCTCACAGCAGACGGAGGAACTGCTGGTGTTCCCGGTCAAGCTGGCGGGAAGGTTCGAGATGTGCCTGAGAGTTCCTGCATGCCACCCAGAAGAAAGTCTCCATTTCAGCACTTTTTGGCTTTCTGTGTTACCTAATAAACATCTGCTTTGTTTGTGATAGGTCATGTGATGCTTTAAACAGCACTTGAAACAGGTGCTCTCTAAAACTCTATAATAGAGAACACTACGCCAAGAGCCACGGGTGCCCTGGTACCACTAGGTGCTGTAAGACCCCCACCTGGAAGGCCCTCTGGAGTCAGGCAGATGTGGAGTTCACACATGCACCACACAGTTCTGTCAGCCAGTGTGGTCACCGGGTACCAGTGAGTTCCAGGCAAGCCAGGGCTACATAGACTCTCTCTCTCTCTCTCTCTCTCTCTCTCTCTCTCTCTCTCTCTCTCTCTCTCTCTCTCTCACACACACACACACACACACACACACACACACACACACACAACAAACAAACAAAATTCAGGAAATTGAGCACTTGTTGAAATAACTTTGGTAAACTCTTCACACAGCAGAGTGCAGGAGGTACATTCACCATTTTGTTGACTACACTCAGCTGTTAGTGCAGGTTCAGGTGAAACTGGACCGGCACTTTAGACAGCATTATAGGGCTTCCAGAAGGATTTCAGTCCTTATCGTGCCTGGCAAGCACATAGACTGTGTTCTTTTCTTTCTCATGGTAATCTGGTATTCCAAATGGCCATGAAGTCAACAGTATCACTTTCTTGGAGGAAATCATTTAAAACTTGAAGAGGAAAGAAAGAAGGAAGAATGAAAGAATGGAAGAGAGAGAAAGAAACTTGGCTGCATTATGCAGTATTCCAAGAATGGTGTCGCGTACTTTTGAGTCTGTTTTTTGCAGAGTTTATTATTAGCTTCGTTTGAGTAAAGGAAGAAAGTACTTATGCCACTTCTGCTAGATGTGGAATCCATTTGCAGTGTAAAGTTTATGTAACTGAGTTCACTCTCAAGACACAATACCCACATTTCTCCACTAGAAAGATGTCTCAGTGATGCATTCAAGGGCTCCCTTGGCCAGTACCGCAATATTTGCTTGCCTCTTCTCGCCCTGAAGGTGTTTGAAAACACAGGTGTTGGGGCCAAGACAGCGTGAGAGAGTCATTTAGAATCTGCACACTTTCACGGAGGGAAGAGTTTTGTGTGTTTGTGTCTTCAGCTAGGCCCATCTAAAGGCTGGGGGTCAGGTGGAAACTTACGTCTCTATGGAAACCCAGCTTCACTGGCCAGGGGATTCACAGCCTAGTGCCAGGCATGATGGCACGCATCTACAATCCCAGCATTCAGGAAGCTGGGGCAGGAGGATTGGGTCACGTCTGAGGCCAGCCTGGGCTATAAAATGTGGCGCACGCCTTTAATCCCAGCACTCGGGAGGCAGAGCCAGGCAGATCTCTGTGAGTTCGAGGCCAGCCTGGGCTACCAAGTGAGCTCCAGGAAAGGCGCAAAGCTACACAGAGAAACCCTGTCTCGAAAAACCAAAAAAAAAAAAAAAAAAAAACAAAAAAAAACCTTGTCTCAGAAATCTAAGCAAGAGCAAAAAGAGGGAATTAATTGTGGGAATCGGATTGCTTGATCTTGGAGGCCAAGAGGTCCCACTGTGCCTATCTCAAGTCAGAACAAGGGAAGCTGGTGGTGGCAAGCTGAGCCCAAATGTCTGAGAACCAGGAGTTCTCTCAGGTTTCTGGCAATTTGATAGTCTAGTTAGATGGTGTAAGTTCTAGAGTCTGAAGGCTGAAGAACCTGAAGCTGTGATGTCCAGGGGCAGGATAAATGGATTCCAACTCCCAAAGTGACAGAATCCCCGTTCCTCTTCTGTGTTTCACTCCTACCGCCCGCCGGCCCCATAAACTGAATGGTGCTCACTCACATTGATGAGTTCCGGTCTTCCTTATTTGCTCCATGGGTTCAAATGGAAGTCTCACTTGGAAAAAACCCTCAAGACACCCAGAATTCACGCTTTACTCACTGTCTCAGTAGCACATAACCCAGCCAAGTGGATGCAAAATTGCCCATTGCTTTGCTCATGAGCTGTCTGCTTCAAATCACAGTAGAAGCCAGAGTCTAGCCTGGGATTCCATAGCTCGGCGTGGCCATTCTGATGATCTCGGTTCAGTCTCTTTCCTTCTGTCTTCAAATCAGGGCTTTCCTCCACCTTGAAGGTTTCTTTGTCCTCCTTGTCACCCTGGCTCTTCCCATTGTACTGATGCAATGCTGGTCCTCTGACATTCTTTTTCTCTTACATGTGCCCTGTGTCCCTGGGTCCAGAGAGACTTTCAGAGTAGTCTAGACCTCCAGGAGCCAGAGAAGCAGAGCCTCTCTGGAGATGTGGCACTGTCCTCTGACGCCCCCACAACTGTGCTTCTGAGAAGACCAGTGCCAGCAAACATCAAGGGACCTGTCCTCTCCAAGATGCCTAAACACAAAGACTGAGGTTTCTTTTGGTCCCGTGTACCTATCCACTCTCACCTCACTGCCGCTGCTGACTCTCCGAGTGTGGCGCACAGACACTGGAGCGGGCCCACTTGTATTATAATTCTAAGAAGTTATTTGCTTTCCATGGACGGCAGAGGCCGTGATTATAACAACTGAATCAAAGTATCAGAATCTAGCTGAACTAGCCATTGTATGATTCTTTAATTTTTCTTACATTCATTTACTTAGTATGTATGCATGCATGCCACAACATGTGTGTGAAGGTCAGAGGGCAACTTGGGAGAGCAAATTCTCTCTTCTACCATGTAGACTCCAGGGATCAAACTCAAGTCCTCAAGCTTGGTGGTAAAGCTCAACCTGTACCAGTGAGCCATCTCACTGGGTCATGTTTTCACACCACAGTGTTCCTGAATCAATATCACTCAAGAATACTTTGGTGAAGCAGAAAAAATTAATTAAAAATAATTACCCACAACTGTGCACTATATGAATTCTTTTGAGACAGATTCTCACTATGTAGCCCTGGCTGGCCTGAAATTTGATGTAGACCAGGCTGGCCACAAACTTACAGAGTTCCTCCTGCCTCTGCCTCCTAAGTGCTGGCACCTAGGGCAGGCATCACCTGGCCCTGCCCTTTTACTGGTTGGTGCTGCGAAGTGGGGAGTTCGAATAAAGCCCTGGGGCTCAGAGGAATAACTGCTTCCTGGAGGAAGAGTATGTGTGTGACTACATTGCTGAATGTAACTACATAGCTGCCTTTTTTAGCTGAATGCCATTCCTGATCTCTCCTTCCCAAGTACCATCCAGGCCCAGACCGGCTTGGCTTCCAAGATCAGGTGAGATTAGATGCACTCACGGCAGTGTGGCTGCAGATCTGTTTACTTTTTGAGGAACCAACTAGGATTTGTCAGGCTCCACTATCCGCCAAGCATTTTTTTTAGAGTGAATAAAGCCTGTTACTTCAAGGGGAACAGCTGGTAGCGTGTGTGGATTCCAACTCCTCCCCCAAGGTATACTGTTTTCTGAGACGTCGTTTGTCGGTCTGTCTTCCTGGGGAATGAACACTGGTAACGGTATTTTCTCCTTTGTCTGGGCGCAAGCACTCCACTAACACTGATGTGCTTTCTCTAGTGCCTGTGTCAAGTGCCAAACTGACGCTGCTTTCTCTCACAGCGAGGGTCAATAAAAAGCATCATATCGTTTTATATCAGATTTAAATCAACACATGGGTTGGTGAAACCAACATATTCATGCTGATCCCCAAGTAGATACTTCTGAAAGATAATTCATAGTCCTTTCCTAACAGGAAACAATTCAAAGACAACAGGGTTATAACGAAGTCATAACAATCATTTAATACTGAATTTCGGGAAAAATTCTCAATTCTCTAGGAAAATAAATAGGGCCGTGTGTAGTGGCTAACAAGTGATATAATAACACATAATCTTATCAGAATAACTCCCAAAGCTGATGGCTGGTGTTAGTTAGGCTTGCTGCTATGACAAAAGACCTATGAAAGCAATGTAAAGGCCAGAAGATTGACTGTGGCTCACGGTTTCTGAGGGATTGCTCCATCATGGTTATGAGAGCATGGTAGAGCTGCACAGTTCTCGTCATGGCAACCAAGAAGCAGAGAAAAAGGGTATGGGAAGTGGTAGGACATGAGCTATCCCCCAGAGGAGGTCCCCATGAACTCCTTCCTCCAGCAAGGTCCTGCCTCCTACACCTTCACTCTCTCCCAATGATGTCATCTTATTATGAATCTACCAAAGCCTCAGTAATTCCACTGATTAGGTCAGAGATCTCATGATCTAACAATCCTCTTTGGAGACCCTTCCCAGACTAGCTAGAGGTGTTTATTAACCCAATTAAGTTGGCAATCAAGATCGCCATCACAATCCTTAAAAACAGTTCCCCACAGCACCAGTGCCAACGTAAACAAGGCCATCTGTGTCCTGACGCTTGGGAAGCTCCAGCATTGAATGGTGGCTCCATCATTGTGCCATTAGCATTGGCTCTCACTCCATTAACCAGATGTGTTTTCCAAACACTGACAGTTAACCAGAGGTGTTTTCCAAACACTGACAGCCAGCACTTCTGTCAAGGCTTCGCGAGTCCATGTGAACTCAGATCACGCGATGTTTGGGGCACAAACAACATTGAAAAGTGGAGAAGGGAAAATCGATTGGGCAATAGCAAGATAGCATTCAAGAGGAGGAGGAAGGAGGAAGGAAAGGTGGGTGGTAGAAGAGGTTGTGAAAAGCGGTAGGCTCCCCTTGGTGGGACACAGGGAAGCTCTTTGAAGCACATTCTCCAAAGGCTTCCAGTGTTCAGGAGTGGCCAGGCCCATCTTGTGTGGAGCAAAGCCTCCTGTATCCAAAGCCTGTGGAGTCTCCACCAAGCCATGTGGTCTGCTTGCTTACCCTGCAGGGATAGCGTCTGTGTCTTTGGAAGAGGTACTTCTCTACCGTCGGGAACAGAACAGTGATATTCCTGCAGGGGTCACGAGTCAGCTAAGCTTATCCTTGCTCCTGCCCCTCTGGTGAGGAGGGAACACTGTCCCTGAACATTCCTCCTACTGGGGTGGTGGAGAGCATTCCCACTTTCTCCACAGGAGCTTAGATCCTAAGGGGGTCGGGGGCCTAAGCCTTAGGGGGAAAGTCACTGCTCTCAGTGAGAGGATTGTAGAGGGGCATCGTAGAGGCTCATAATTAACCTGAACATAACCAACCTCAAGCCACAACCACAGCACCGGCAACCTGCCTGCCAGTTCCAGTCCAGGAATCCTGATTGCTGTGTCGGTTGTTATGGAAACAGACTACACTACTTCCTAAGGAATTCATTATTCCAACAAATCTATTTTTTCACTAGTTATAGTCCATCCAAATGAGCGGTCTATACACCAGGAACAAGGAGCACCAAGGAGCAAAGCCGGGGATTAGGAAAGACTTCCTCCAGGAGCAAGAAGTCAAGCCCAACCTTGAGTGATGGGAGACCAGCCATCTCCAGTGGAACAGACTGACAAGGGACGACAGAGCTGGAGTCAAAGCCTGACCTGGGGATGTAGCAGGAAGGACACACTGGGAGCAGCCAGCATACAGTAATGGGAACAGTCTGCTGGGCCTGTGCCATTCTGCAGGAGCTGATGGTACCTGAATACAGGCAAGAGTGTTTGGAACATTAACTGTTTTAGGCACAGCAATGAATATGTCCACCCAGGCGCTGCCAGTTATGCAGTTCTGCTGCTGCTCTGGCTGGAGCTAAGACACTAATGGCAAACTGCACAATCCAGGAATTTTTTTTCTTGAGATGGTTTCATGTAGCCTAGGCTATCCACAAAGTCCTTTGGAGTCAAAGATGACCTTGACTTTTTGGTCCTCTACATCTGCCTTCAGTGTTGGGGATTGAACCAGGGCCTTGAGTGTGCTAGGCAAGCATTCTACCAATTGAGCCAGATCTCCCACCCACTAACCTTCTGTAGACAGAACCACATTTGCACCATTGACATCTTGTGGCTCTGTTAAATACCCAAACAGCTCTGGCTGTCCCTTTGTATTCTCAGGGACTTTATGACCTCAAACTGACCTGTGATAATACAGCCATTTTGCTGTTTGTCACAGGGGTATTTAGAACCTAGGCCTCAATTTTAATTGCTGTCTTAGAAAAGAGAAGTCAATTCCCTGTATCAGAGTGGCTTTGTCCCTTCTGTCTAAACTGTAAATTGTTTTATTTTCCTAAGCAGAACAGTGGCTGACCAGTAAGTAGAAAAACAGGAGAATTTGGTCAGATCTGAGAAAATTCTTCTGTTCAGAGAAAGAGGGCCTGCGAGGTCTGAGGACCTGGAGGGTCTCGTGTTCAGTCTTGCTGTCTGTGCTCTCTGACTCTCTGAAGGGCACAGGGCTTTGCGACAGGCGAGCCGAGGTCTTCAGCTACACCCAGACCACAGAGCGACATTTGACAATGCATTTCCAAGTTATAATCAGTGAGTCACAGCAGTGGGAAAATTGGAAATAATATTGCCAGAGGTGGTAATGGTAACTAGAAGCCATGCTGTATTATCGTTACAAGCTTTTGGAGAATCACGTTATTAAAACCACATGATAATGAAGGATTCCTCCTCAGAGTTTCTACATTATCAACTTTAAAGGATCTCTCCTTTCCCTAATTTGGTTTCTAATATAAAATCTGAACAGAGACTATTTCAGTAAGCCATAGGCAGGACCATTTTTCTTTAAATTTAAGATATCCAGTAAAGGTAAAGAAATACACTTTTACTTCCTGAGAAAAACACAAAACAAGTATGGGAGAACTGATGGCTAAGGACCACTAGAGGCAAGCAAAGGAGCCCTAACGAGCCTGTAAATCTCAGGAGTCTCACAGACACATGCTGTTCTCAGCTAGTTTCCCTTCTGCCTCCTCCCATGAGGCCCTTCCAGCTCCTCCTTCTCTGAGTCAACATGGCCTCCTCAGGGAAGCTGTCCTGTGGTCGTTACCCACGTGATCTCTCAAGGCTTCACCCAGACTGCTCCTTTCTGCTTTTTAACTCCTTAGTAACACTTCTCAGGGATGTGATCAGTTAATCACTCTCTTCCTTAGGATGGGGTGTCTGGCTCCATCCCAGCCACAGTCCCCTCAAACAGTTACTGTGTGATGAGGGTGAGAACCTGGCACAAGGAGATGTAGTCACAGATCCTTGTCTCCAGACTGCCACCAGGTAACTGAGCAACTTTGACCAGCCTCTCAACTTCTCTGGGCTCCATCCTCCCCACCTGACAATGAAGGAGATTTACCCCAGAGGTGCCCAAGGTGGTATAATAAAGTCAGCATGCATGTCTAGAAGTTGATCTGATTGCATTTCTCTGGGGAGGACACCATTGTTTTCCCATTCTTGAAGAGGAAGGAGATCTGTCACTATTTATAAGTATAGATAGATACTTTAATAGAAAATGGACAAGGTGTGGGTACTTGCTAATATATATATATGTGTGTGTGCATACATATACATACATATACATACATATGTACATACATACATACATACATACATACTTGAATAATAAACAGGAAAGTGTAACTTTTGGGAGGCATTCTGCCGAACTGACAAGTTTTGGAGAGGGTTGGGGATTGAACCCAAGACCTTGAACATCATTGGGAAGATCTCTTGTCACTAAGCCACACCTCCAGCTCCTCCCCACATTTAAACTGTTGCAAAACCAGTTTATTCCTGTCCAAGAGTAAAGCTGATCTCTACTCCATGATCTTGGCCAAGTCCCTTAACTGAGTGTCGCTTTTTTGTCTGTGTAGGAGAAATGGAATAGGGCCAGACCACCCAACTATGGCATTGTTTGAGGATCATCTGAGACAACCTGGAGCATGGCAGGTGCACAGAAGGTATGAATCTTATGGCATTTTTCCCCCACATCTTGTTAGAAAGTATCATTCTACTAGGACACTGAAGAAATGATTGTGTGTGTGTGTGTGTGTGTGTGTGTGTGTGTGTG
>CABHPP010124647.1:0-16018 GCA_902168425.1 Peromyscus attwateri
TATGGAGGCATTTTCTCAATTGAGGTTTCCTGTTTTCAGATGATTCTAGCTGTGTCAAGTTGACATAAAACCATCCAGGACATATACATATGGTCGTGGTGCCACCGTGGTGCCCTAGGACTCTGGAGGTTAAGAAGCTGGAGTGTTTTCAGTATTTGGCCTGAGAAAATAGCTGAACCTGGAATGTGTTCAAAATCACAAAACAAAACAGAACACACAGTCTGACTGACAGTAAATACTTCCATGAATTTATGGAAGAGCTGAGAGCTGACCTGGAAGCTAACCACTCCGGCGCCATGTACTTCTCCACAGTGGTCTGATTGACTGCATCCTAAATAGTTCTACTGGATGGTGGCAACGGAGAGTCTAGACATAATGGGTGGAATCAAAATAGATTTGAGGGGCTTCCAAGTTTAGCATCCACTACCCTTTTCTTAGACATCTCTTTTTCAGATTGGGCACACGGCCAAAATTTTAAAACACATAATATGTGGCACACTTTAGGGAACACTCATCCAGCCCCACTAAAGGGCTGCATGAGATTTTAATTGAGGGTATTTGTAACAGTGGATTCCAAGACCAGTCTAAATGGTTGTCGGGCTAGCTGGCTGTGTACCCAGGAAAGCTTCTCAAGAGAACTTGCTAAGAATTAGGATCCCCCCAGGTTCCTCCCTGGAGACCTTCTGTCAGTCAGCCTATGTGAGTCTTAAGCATCTCTGTTGCATAAAAGTGTCTCGAATGCTTTGATATGGAATCATCACAGTAACTCGGGGTGGAAGGTATTAGGGAATAGAAGAAACCAGTACCAGAGGCACATGTAAGGACTTCAACACTGAAAACATCTCCCTGTGGCATGGCTTTGGTGATATGAAAGGAGTGGTTAGCATCTTCATTCTGCCTTCGCAAACATCACTTCACCCTCCACAGTCAAACTTCACTGTACGTCCATCAGAACCCAAGTATGCACCATGAGCACATCTCCTTAGCGTTTTGCTCTTCCTACTGTACCTTTCTGTGTCCTTTACTTGGGTGGAAATTACAGACTGAATAGTCTACAACGACCCTCATATCTAATCGCAATTCAATAAACATTGAAAACATAAGTTAAATGCAGCTTTCTTACTATCAACCTAGGCTCTAGCTGTAAGAAGCTTGGGGAAAACCTCATATCACTGAGAATTTAGATTTACTTCACCAGGAAATTGCAAGGCTTAATTCTTGAGCTCAATTTTCACAAGATAAAAATTCTAACCCGATGAGCCATATAACACCTACAGTGTAACTTCAGGAGATGAGCAAATGGTCCCTGGGCTTTTCACATGGTTTTCATCATTCTCAGAGCAACTCAGCCAGTGGCTATTAAACAAGCACAGATGCTTATCCGGGAAGCAAATTAGTCCAAAGAGCTGTGTCCCATACATCAGCTCTCAAATAAACTGGGACGCTTTGGGAGGCATGTAATCTCTTGAAGCAGATTGATTAACAATTGCCCCGCATTCGTCTGGGGGTCCATAAAACTAGAATGCCAGAATGAGGAAACAATGTAGGTGTCAACTCATTCTGGCACCCTAAAAATTCCCAAACATGAGCCAGACTTACTAACCCGTGAGACAACCCTGCTGCTTATTGAAACCGAGGAAAGGAGGTTCCTCTTGGTCATGGTTTAGGCGAGAGTGGGCAAAACTAGCCCACTCAGGAGGAAATCTTCTGCAAGATTGTGGTCTAGGAGTAATGCTAGGGATAACTCATCTCCAGAGAAGAGGAAGGGAAAGCTCAGAGTTGTAGCAAAGCATCTCTCTGCTCTAGGTGGCCAGATCTGTCTACCTTTTGGGACCACTCTTTCAGATTTTTTTTTTTTTTTTTGGTCTGTTGACCTAGTCCTTGTGAACTTGTCTTGGTCCATGGAGAGTAATCGTGTGACAATAGCATGGTGTTCAGTACATAACTACTGAAATATGTAAGTAGCATGCAAGCCCACATCTGGTTGAGGTTGAAATGTTAGACGTTGGGACTGTTTGGGCATTGTGTGAACAGAGAAAGTTCATCTGTACCGACTTTAATGTAAACCTTCTGTTCTCTTTGAATTCTCAGCATCCTCAGATTCCTGGAACTCCTTCATTTTTGCATGCTAAAAGACTTACTCCATCTATGCCATCTTGTCAGTGTTCTGGTCCAGCAGCTCCTCTCTCTTCCGCAAAGAGAATGCACAATATGCATCAGACAAAGGCATGTTCCTCCCGGAAAGCAGCATGCTTCTTTGCCTTCCCAAGCTGTACAGAGATGGTTCTTTTTTTCCTTAAACACTTTGCTCTAATATCCATCCTCTTACGTTTTGCCTGTTATCTCTTCACAAAAGAGGAGAAGGAGGGAAATAGAAGGGAAGGGAGAGAAATCTATGGCATCTATTTGTTAACCATTTTCTTATTTACAGCTATTTCAATTAGACTCAGGACCCTTTTTTGCTATTTGATTAATGAAAAGATCTTATGATGGAGAAAAGTGTCCGTAGAGTTGTCCAGTATCCTTGTATAGGTTTAGACTACATCCTTCAAGAGAATCTATCAAGGAAAAACCCAGTGAAAGTAAGGGAAGCCGGAGTCAGTGGCAGTGTATTGAGATAATCATGGCGTATTGTAGCAGGGGCACTTGACAGTACTGTGAAATAAGCAGTACCAGGGAGAGGCAGAGACACTGCTGAGGGGTAGCACTGGTACCCTGCACAACCCTGCAGAGAGGACAGTGCCACTGATGCTGCCCCATCTGTTGTACCCACTGGGAGCTCTGGGAGCTGGCTGATTCAGGGCTCCTTCACCTGGTCCACAACCACTGGAGGTCTTGGAATCCGTCACCCATGGGTGGACATGGAGCAGGAGCATTAGGAAATGGCACACATTTGTAGTTTGAAACACGAGATACCTCCTAAAAGCCGAGGAATTGGCATGGAGACATAAAGGGAAAGGCAGTTAGAGTCAATTCAGAGAGTGTCCTTAATATCACTGTTTTTCTGTAATTTGATGCCATACTAGAAAGTAAGAAGAATCCAGATGCGAAGGCGTATGGTCTGAAGACAGCCACTTACGGAAAAAAAAAAAGTGACATCAGTGTGCAACTTAATCAAACATAATAATTATCCAGGTTTTCCTTGCAAAATGTAGACAGAAATTGGCTCTTTGTAATCCGCATTCCTTTTGGAAGCGCCCAGAAGTTCGTTCTTAGAAGCCCTATACTATACGCCCATCTGCTACCTAGTTCAGTGTGCTCCTAAGCTGAGGATCTGGAACACGAGCCCTCTTTATGGTTCATTACACCAGGCTCCTGGCCTCCGGACTTTGAGTGTTTGGGAATTAGATGGATTTAATGTAGTATTTGTGTCGCAATAAAAGTATATCATCTTGTGTAAACTCCTAGTATTAGCTTATTATTCTTAGTGGGATGAATAGAGGGATGAATAATGAAAAGGTTAGTGGGACTAATATGTTTTAATACTTAATAAAATATTTAAGTTATATCTGAAAGAAGCAGTACCAAGGAGAGGTCAAGACCATGCTGAGGGGTAGCATCGGTACCCTGTGGAACCCTGTGGCAGTGACCGTGGCACTGATGCTGCCTCATCTGATAACACGGAGCTGGTGGAAAGGTGTACTATTTTCAGTCTTCATTAAACATCATAGAACAATAAGAATGCTGAACTATAAATCAATAGATCCCCATTTGAAAATCACTGTGTGCTTCTAGGCATTTAAAAAAAAATTTTTTTCCCAACCTCAAAGTGCTCATCCACGTCATCAGATGATTGCCCTCAACTATCTCTTAAATCCCTTCCAGCTCTGTTTCTATGATTTTATTCATGTCCTGTTCTACATGGATTAGAGCAATGGTTTCCCAAGTACTAAAACCGGGGATTTCTTTTTTTTTTTTTAATGTAAATTTCTTTTCATTTTACATACCGACCACAGTTCCCCCTCCCTTCCCTTCTCCCACTCCTCCCCACTACTCCCCATCCCCCCCCCCCCACTCCTCAGAGTGGGTAAGGCCTCCTTTGGGGAGTCAACAAGGCTGGCATACAAAGTTGAGGCAGGATCAAGCCCCTCCCTGCTGCATCAAGGCTGAGCAAAGTATCCCCCCATAGGGAATGGGCTCTAAAAAGCCAGTTCATGTACCTGGAATAAGTCCTGGTCCCACTGCCAGGAGCCCCACAAAAAAATCAAGCCACAGAACTGTCACCCACATTCAGAGGGCCTCCTTCAGTCCCATGCAGGTTCTCCAAGTGTTAGTCCCGAGTCTGTGAGTTCCCACTAGCTTGGGTCAGCTGTCTCTGTAGTTTTTCCCCATCAAAATCTTGACCTCGCTGACCCCCTATAATTCCTCCTCCCTCTCTTCAACTGCACTCCAACCTGGGATTTTTTAATTCATGACTTTTAGACTAACTTTGGTATAACATGCCAACAAAGACGGGAGTTCTGTGATGAAGCTAGGTGAGAGGTACTTTGCAATTTTAGGTGTGTTTCTTACCCTTCTCCTGGCCTCTTTGGTCACCGGTTTAGAAACTACTATGGTAGTAGAGTGGGTACTAAAGCACAGACATTAACTAGGTACATTTGGAATGATGTGTTAAAGTCCACCTATTGGGAGCAGCTTGAGCTAGGATGCCACTGAGTGCGGTTAGCCCAGGAGCCATCTGGGATTATATCTGAAAGTCCGAGAGATGCTCTGGGGGACGGACCAGGAAACTGATTCCACCAAACATCAGTTTTCTTTTTCTCTGTGATTTAAAAACCAAAATGTGTGAAATGTTTGTCAACTTCATGCTGCTTTAGAAATGTAGAGGCCAAGAGTAGGCAATCCCTGGAGGAGAGGAGAGCAAGGAACCTTAAATCAGACACAGGGAGAGAAAGTGCATTTGAAATTTTATCAAGTGGCACGGCGCAATGTCATATGAATAACAAGTGCCCCTGGGTATGATTTAAGTGATGGCTTAGAATTTATCCTCATTGCCCTCTGTCCCCTCTTTCAAAGTAAATGGCAAGTCGGGTTGAGTGAGAAATGTCATCTAGGCCTCCTCATTCTTCTTCCGGCCAATTTAGACACAAAATAATGTTTATGCTTTATTTTGGTCACCTTTTGTTAGGATCCTAAATGCAATCCATCATGTCCTCTAAAAATATTAGCAATTCTTTTTGACCTAGAAGAAGAAGACGACAGTGAGTTCCAAATGGACTTGCTGACAGGGGTAAGTGATAGACAGTGCTACTTCCCAGCTATTTTAGGGAAAGTCTATGTATGACATTACTCTGATGGATGATGGTAAAGCACACAATGGGCAAAAAGAAAAAAGAGGCAACGAGAAAAATGTAATCAGGATATTTCCCCATCTCCCTCTCCACCTGAGGCCCTGCGAGAACATGGCATGTCAGAGAGACCTTTATTGGAGTTTATAATTGTTCCTTTATTTAGCATAGCCCCAGGCTGTATTATCAAGGACTCTGCAGGCAGACTTGTTGAAACAGCCACTGAGAGCAAAGGATAAAGAATAAAGGTAAAAGAAAACTTTTCTAGAGAGATGCCTTTTCCCACACTGCCCCTTTATTCTCCATCCATCCCTCATTTAGTCCACCACAGCTTCAACCTTGTCTAGGGTAAGGCCATATTAATTTAAATTTTAGAGATACATTTATTCTTACTGAAAAAATTTAATTAAAGATTTCTCTGTCAACTTCACAATGATTTTTGCTAGCTCATCCGAAATGAATTTACTGTACTCCTTAAGAATTTGTGGGTCTTCAGAAATCCACAAAGATGCCCCCACAATAGACTGCTGGCAACAGTCGAGAAATAGCCTGATCTGACCTACCCTGGTGATAGGATGGCCAGACATCCTAATTGTCGTGCTAGAAACCCCATCCAGTGACTGAGGGAACTAGATGCAGATATCCACGGTCGGGCCCTGGGTGGAGCTCCGGGAGTCCAATTGGCGAGAAGGAGGAGGGTTTATGCGAGCAAGAGTTGTTGGGACCAGGGATGGATGGAATACAGGGACAAGTGGCCAAACGAATGGAAACACATGAACTGTGAACCAATGGCTGAGGGGCCCCCAACTGGATCAGGCCCTCTGAATGGGTGAGACAGTTGATTGGCTTGATCTGTTTGGGAGGCATACAGGCAGTTGGACCGGGTCCTGTGCTCAGTACATGAATTGGCTGTTTGAAACCTGGAGCTTAGTAGAGACCGTTGGCTCAGCCTGGGAGGAGGGGACTAGACCTGCCTGGGCTGAGTCCACCAGGTCGATCTCAATCCTCCGGGGAGTCTTTGCCTTGGAGGAGATGGAAATGGGGGTTGGGCCGGGGGGAGGGGGCGGGGCGGGAGGAGGGAGAACGGGGGAATCTATGGCTGATATGTAAAGTTGAATTATATTGTAAAATAAAATAAAATAAATTCAAAAAAAAAGAAAAAAAAGAATTTGTGGGTCTTACATACTAAATACTTTTAAATACTAGAGATGAAAAAATGAGTAAGGTCAGATTTCTCCCTTCAAGAAACTCCTAATTTGGGTTTCCATATTAAAATCCCAGTTTATGCTGCCTCTTCCCTAAGCCAGCATAATTCCTTGTAGCCAGAAGGTTTTCTCCGGTCCTGCCCAGCCCCGTGGTCCTGTGGCTGCTTATAAAATAATCATTCAGAAGCTTAATATTACTTACAAACTGTATGGCCTATGGCAGGCTTCTTGCTAGCTAGCTCTTATAACTTAACCCATTTCTATTTATCTATAAGTTGCTACATGGCCATGCCTTATTGATACTTTCACATCTTTCTTCTCCTGGTGGTGCTGGCGTCTCCCTAGATTCTGCCTTTCTCCTTCCTTTCTCTCTTCCTGGATTTCCCGCCGCCTCTAAGCTGCCTTGCCATAGGCCAAAGCAGCTTATTTATTAACCGATGAGAACAACATATATTCACAGCATACAGAAAGACCTCCCCTAGCAATTCCTGAAAGACCTCCCCTAGCAATTCCTCGCTGCATCCTAAACACTTATCCCTTATACCCGTGGTAAGTGGAGTTCTCCCTGCTCTTTTTGCAGCAGATGGAGACCATTATAGAAATCCACAACTGGTCAAATTGTAGAAAACAGCTGATGGTGGGTGGCCCAGCCCTGATCGATACATCCACCAGACAGCCACCACACCTAAGGCTCAGGGAATGTCAAGGAAGAGGCATTGAAAGATGGCAAAAGTCAGAGGACCAGGATGTCTGATGTAAGATAGCCTCTACCGGATAGGATGGGACAGCATCACCTAGGAAATCTCAGAAATATGATTGCCTAAATAAGACCTGAAAAATGACAACATCAATTGACATGCCAATATGAATGGGTAAAATCTCAAAGGACCCCACCCCTAGATGTAGAGCTACAGGCAATCATTGGCTGTTGAGAGAGGGAACTTTTTTCTCTTATTTCTTCTTATCTTCTGGTATTTCCATTGCATGTGTCTTATATAACTGTCATATAGCTGTTGGACAGGTTTTCTATTTATTCTCATTATTTATCTTCACTTTCTACTTTTTAAATATCTTCAAGTTCACCAAATCTTTGGACTTTGTCCAGTCTACTAAAGGGTCATCAAAAACCTTCTTTATTATTAGGGTACTTTTATGGTTTTACTAGCATATTAATTATACATGGTAATGGGTTTCATGATGATATTTTATGAATGAATATTGTATATTTCCATCATACGCATCTCTCCTCTACAACTCTCTCTTGTCTCCTTCTCCCTCCTGCTAATCCTCTTTCTCTTCATAACCAGTTCCCAATCAACTTTCCTGGGTTTTGTTGTTTAACAGCAACACGGACAACTTACCAAAGACAATATCTCTCCCTCCTCCAACAACTATTAAGTGCCTACATAGTCTTAGGGAAGTGGAGCCTTGTGAATACCTCTCCCCTCCTTCACGGGATTTTAACAAAGCTCAATTTTGTGCAATAATCACACAGATTTTGTGACTTCATGAGTTCTATGGCCATGTCATACTTAAAAGGTGTTCCATCTCATCCCACACCATCCTTTAGCTCAGTGGTTCTCAACCTTCCTAATGCTGTGACCCTTTAATACAGTTCCTCATTCTGTGGCGACCCCCAACCATAAAGTTATTTTCATTGCTGGTTCAGAACTGTAATTTTGCTACTGTTATGAATCACAATGTAAATATCTGATATGCAGGATATCTGATATGCGACCTCCGTGGGTTGTTTGACCCCCAAGGAGTTGCAAGCCCTGAGTGGACAACCACTGATTTTAGCTGTTCTACTCTCTCTCCTGCAATGTTCCCCAGGTCCTGGAGTGGGTGATACAGATATCTCATTTATGGCTGAGCATTAAACAGCCACTTGGTCTCAGCAGCAGTGTGATCAGTTATGAGTCTCTGCGGTTACCACTGCCCACTGTGAGAAGAAGCGTCTCTGACCGAATCAGACAGCAGGGCGCTTTTATTTTTAGCATTCTCTTTTGATTCTTTCTTCGACTTTCCATATGTCTGCTTAGTTATCAGTGTGTTGTTGATGTCACTCTTCCCCATCACAGCTTTGAGAATATCGATCATAGCTATTTTAAATTCCTGTTCTTGCAATTCCAGAAACCTCTGCCATATGTGAGTCTGGTTCTGGAGTATGATCTCTGTGTTGCCTTGATTTTATTTATTTATCTTTTAGCTTGTTTGGCAAATTTTGTTGGAAGCTGACTGTGATGGGTAGAAAAGAGGAAGTGAATGCCTTGCAGTTCTGTTTGGTTACAAATTAGACTGTGTTTATCATTTGCTGGAGCTATAGGTGTCAATAGCTTATTTTTTCTGTGTTATCTGTTTTTGTTTTGTTTTTTCTTTCCTGTTGTCTTTGAGTTTTCCCAGTGATCTCTTCTCAGGCAGATTCGGAGGTTTCTATTCCTCTTAGCCATTGTCCCTGTTACTACACAGGAGGCCTGTCTGTCTGGTGGGATGTGTGTTGGGGGAAGCATTCTATAATCTTGTGGTTAGCTCTTAGTGTTTGGTGAGCTTGTGTTCCTGCTCAATAACCTTCAAACGTGCATCTCTTGTCCCTCCTTCTGCTACAAATACGAAACAGGAAGAGGAGGGAGCTCTAGATGCCTTGTTCTATTTCCAGGAATCAGCAACCTTCTTCTGTGAAAAGCCAGAGAGTAAATGTTTTAAGCTCTGTGGATAATATGGTTTTCATTATACCTGTTATTACAGAACAAAAGCAACAGTAGGCAATGCATAAACAAATGGGTGCTGCTGTGGACTAATAAAGCTTGAATAGTCAAGGACTAGGCCACATTGAGACAATACTTCATTTCACTAGAATGACTGTAGTTGAAAAGGCAGAAATAAACAAATACTGGCGTTGGTATGGCATGACTGAAACAACCTTTCATTTATTGTCAATTGGGGTGTAAAGGGCACCAGCCATATTGAAAAAGTTTGACTGCTTCTTAAAAAAATTAACCATAAATATATCACGTAGCCTGGGAACTCCAGAACTATATCCACTAGATGGAAACAAAAGCATCATCTACTGCAGATTTACAGGTGCATGTTCATAATTGCCTGAAATGTGTCATTACCTGCATACCAACTAATTTTTAAATGAATAAGCAAATTATGATATATACGTCTATTAGGATATTACTCAGTCATTAGAAACTAATGAAAATATATGCATATTTCAACAAAGGACATTGAAAGCCTTGTGCTAAAGGAAAGAAGCCAGTCATAAGAGACCAAAGATTCTATGGCTCCAATTATGACTTAGAGGGTTATACTAGTTATACTAGTGGTTTGCTGAGAGCTAGAGGTGGGAATGGGTTTAACTACAAATGAATGTCAAGGGCCCTCAATGGGCGATAGAAATGAACTGAACAATTATGTGGAAAATAATACAACTCAATGAATTTACCAAACACCATTGAATCATACATTTAAATGATGAATTTTATAGTGTGTAAAATATACCTCAATAAAATTGCTGTTGGTGATGGAAGTTTATGAAAATAATTCATTCTCTACAGAAGACTAAGCAAAATAAACAAGGCAAATAGTCCTCATGTAAAGCATTGTTCTTGCCCTTGCCCTACTCAGAAAAGCCACTCATGAATGTAATTTCCTCTCCTGTCCCTCTGCTATTCCTTAATTTTTCTTTATTATTGTTTTCTACTTGTTTTCCAGTTCTTTTTTTTTTCCCTCTGTGTAGCTTCCTAGAACTCACTCTGTAGCCCAGGCTGGCCTTGAACTCATTAAGATCCACCTGCCTCTGCCTCCTGAGTGCTGGGATTAAAGGTGTGTGCCACCACCTCCCGGCTGTTTTCTAGTTCTTAAAAGGGAGCCTTTACTGACTTAGATACTTCTTGTAGTCTTGTACCCATTTCTTGAAACCCCCAGAGACCACCAAGGAGCCGGTTTCTGATGCAAGCACATAAGGGTCCTTTATTCAGATTTAACCTGGGCCACCCCATGGCAGATGGAAGGAAATGTGGCGGCAGCCACGAGCCCAGGTGTAGAGGGTTTTTATAGGGAAAAACCACAAGACAGGAATTGGCAACTTGGAATTGGGTAGAAGGGGCAAGGTGATTTTTTGAAACTATTGGTCTAGACTTTGGGCATGAAACCACATTTGAAACCATTGGTTAGACTTTGGCTGGGAACCACAACCTGCTGAACAGGATTATCTGGACTGCTCAGCAAGATTATCTAGATATCTTCAAGGGTCTAAACTACAGACAAGAAGTCTGCAGGAGGATACTGCTCTGTATCCATTCCAGTTGTCATGGCACATTCCTGAGCCTGTGAAGTTAAGTCTAGACCTTCACATTAGGTGTGTCTGACTTTTTAACATTGTCATCTGTAAAGTTCATACCTGAGAACTGCACAGTCCAGTTACTAAAGTATTGCAGAATCTTTTAAGTAAGTTTGTGACGCTGTGATGGGCAGCGTTCCCGGCTCTCTTGGGTCACATGCAGGCCCCAGGTGGCAGATTGGACACCTCTGAAAGCTGTGTGTGTTCCTACTTAATCAGCACAATACAAATTTCATTATCATATGATAAAACATAGTATTTTTCTTGTGTCGTTCAGCCAAAATTTACTTAGAAATTTGTTTTTTCTTTTTAATTTTCTAGGTATTTGGTCTTTTCTATTTATTGTTATTAGTTAAAATTTATTCCTGAGACTTGTTTTGTGTCTGCAATACACTGTTAATGACTGCAGCAAGTTCAGTGAGAAGGACTTGGGTTTATTTTATTTTTTATGTGTATGGATATTTTGCCTGCACATTTGCCTGTGTACTACATGCATTTCTGGTACCTGTGGGGACTACAACTTGGAATCAGATCCCCTGGAACCGGAGCTGAAGATGGCTGCAAGCCACCATGTGGGCACTGGGAATTGAACCCAGGTCCTCTGGAAGAAAAGCCAGTGCTCCTGACTACTGGGCTATGTTTCCAGCCCCTGTGTCTTTTCTTAATTTATCAAATTCCTTCACTAAACAAGGAGGTATATAAATGCAGCTTTCTGACAGTGGATTTGCGTGAAGACTACAATTACTAACCTGCATCTCCAGCCTTCATCCTGCCTCTGTGGAGACTTAGTGGACTGAACTAAACTAAATCGGCTTCTCCTATCTCTGTGTACTCTCTTTTGCATGTTCCTGGTAAATGTGGAGGCAGAAAGACTCCGGTTTTCTCTGGTTACAGACTAGATCCTCTGGAGTTAGAGAATGGTTGTTTTTTTTTCTAACTTGGGGAGTCAAAGTTTTCCCAACCTTTCTGAGTTCACCAGGCTTGTTCAGGGTCAGAGACAGGTGTGTGTGTCCTGCAGCTCAAGAACTTGTTTCTTCAGCTCATCCCCGGGGCTAGTGAAATTAATTGACCTTCCAGTTTTGGCATATGAGTTTCTCTTATCTTGAATTTGCAGTGATGTTACAATCTTTAAAAACAAATTTCTTGGATATGTATTTAGGGCTATTTTAATAAGAAATTAAGAGAGCCGTCAGTAACATCTCAGGTCTTTCAGTGACTAACTTCCATGCACACCCAATACAGCCATCTTAAGGCTCCCTGTGAGTACAGACCTAACTGGCATCTCCAGGTTTTTGTTTTTGTTGTTGGTTGGTTGGTTTCAAGTGGGAAGAAATGAAGCTGTTTTAGCTTTTATTTTAATATGCTGGTGATGAACTTGATAACCCTGTATCTCTTTTTTCCTTTTTAAATAAGTATATATTTATTTTACACCCCACCCTGACTGCAGTTTCCTCTCCCTCTTCTCCTCCCAGTTGCTCCCCACACTTCCCCTCTGCTCCCACTCCCACCCCCCATCCACTCCTCAGTTGTTTCTATTCAGAAAAGGGCAGGCCTCCCATGGACATCAACAAAATATGGCATGCCAAGTTGCAGCAAGACTAAACACCTTGCTTTGTATTTAGACTGGGCAAGGCAACTCAGTATGAGGAACAGGGTCCCAAAAGTCAGCAAAAAGAGTCAGAGACAGCCCCTGCTCCCACTGTTAGAGGTCCCACAAGACCAAGCTACACAACTGTCACATATAGGCAGAGGGCCTAGGTCAGTCCCATGCAGGCTCCCTGGCTGTCAGTTCAGTCTCTGCGAGCTCCTATGAGCCCAGTTAGTTGATTGTGTGGGATTTCTTATGATATCCTTGACCAATCTGACTCCTACAATCCTTCCTCCCTCCCTTTCGCAGGATTCCCAGAGTTCAGCTTAATGTTTGCCTGTGAGTCTCTGCATCTGTTTCCATCGATTGCTGGATGAAGCCTCTCTGATGACTATTGGGCTAGACACCAATCAATAAGTATAGCAGAATATTGTTAGGCATCCTTACATTAACATTTTTTTTTCTCCAGTCCTGTTTGGTTCTATCCTAGGTCTCTGGGCTATCCAGGCTCTGGGTCATGTTACTCCAGGCAATGTTAGGGTGGGCTCACACTCATGGCATGGGTCACTGGCTGGACTAGTCAGTGGTTGGCCACTCCTACAATCTCGGTGCCACTCTTAATGTCATATGTCCCAAAGGCAGGACAGACTGCAGGTTGAAGGTTATGTGGCTGGGTTGGTGTCCCAATCCCTCCACTGGCAGTCTTGCCTGGTCACAGGACATGGCCAGTTCAGGCTATGCATTCCCTATTGCTAGGAGTCTTAGCTGGGGTCATCCTTGTTGAATCCTGAGAGTTTCCCTTGCATCAGGTTTCTACTTGATCCTGAAATGACCCCCTTTCCAGCTGTCTCTTTCAGTCCTTTCCCCCCTCCTCACCCCCACCTGATCCCTCAGGTTCCCACCCCACCCACACCCAGTCCACCCATAGAGTCTCTTCTATTTCCCCTTCCCAGGGAGATATGAATGTCCCCCTTGAGCCCTCCTCTGGGTCTGTGGGTTGTAGCATGGTTATCTATTATTTTACAGCTAATATCCACATATGAGTAAGTACATACCATGTTTGTCTTTCTGGGTCTGGGTTACTTCACTCAGGATGATTTTTTTCTAGTTCCATCCATTTGCCTTCCAATTTCATGATGTCATTGTTTTTAACAGCTAAGTAATACTCCATTGTGTAAATGTACCACATTTTTTAAATTTATTCTTTGGTTGAGGGACATCTAGGTTGTTTCCAGGTTCAGGCTATTGTGAATAATGCTGCTATGAACATAGTTGAGTAAGTGTCCTTGTGGTATAATTGAGCATCCTTTGGGTATATGTCCAAGATTTGTATAGCTGGGTCTTGAGGTAGATTGCTTCCATATTGAAACAGCCATATTGATTTCCAAAGTGGCTGTACAAGTTTGCACCCCACCAGCAATGAAGGAGTGTTCCCCTTGCTCTGCATTCTCTCTTGCATGAAGTATAACTTGTGTTTTTGATCTTAGACATTGTGACAGGTATACGGTGAAATCTCAGAGCTGTTTTGATTTGCATCTCCCTGATGGTTAAGGATGCTCTGAACATTTCTTTAAGTGTTTCTTAGCCATTTGAGATTCTGCTGTTGGGAACTCTTTGTTTAGATCTATACCCAACTTTTAAATTGGATTATTTGGTTTTTTGATGTCTAGTTTATTGAGTTCTTTATATGTTTTCAAATCAGCCCTCTGTCAGATGTGGGGATGATAAAGATCTTTTCCCATTCTGTAGGCTGCCATTTTGTCCTATTGACTGTGTCTCTTTTCTTACAGAAGTTTTTCAGTTTCATGAGGTCCCATTTATTAATTGTTGATCATAGTGTCTACATCATTGGGGTTCTATTGAGAAAGTTGTCTATTGTGCCAAGATGTCCAAGGCTATTCCCCACTTTCTCTTCTATCGGGGTCAGTGTATCTGGATTTATGTTGAGGTCATTAATCCACTTGGACTTGAGTTTTGTACAGAGTGATAGATATGAATCTATTTGCATTCTTCTACATGCTGACATCCAGTTATACCAGCACCATTTGTTGAAGATTCTTTCTTTGTTTCCTTGCATAATTTTGACTCCTTTGTCGAAAATCAGGTGTCCATAGATATTTGGACTTACATTTGGGTCTTCAATTTGATTCCATTGATCTACCTGTCTGTTTTTATGCCAATACCAGGTGGTTTTTACTACTATATCTCTGTGGTAGAGTTTGAAATCAGGGATGGTGATACCTCTGGGAGTTCTTTTATTATAAAGGATTGCTTTACCTATCTTGTATTTTTGTTTTGTTTTGTTTTCCATATGAAGTTGAATATTGTTCTTTCAATGTCTCTAAAGAATTGTGTTGGGATTTTAATGAGGATTACATTGAATCTATAGATTGCTTTTGGCAAGATGGCCATTTTTACTCTATTAGTCCTACCAATCTGAGCATGGGAGATCTTTCCATCTTCTGATATCTTCTCCAATTTTTTTCTTCAAAGACTTGAAGTTCTTTCCATACATGTCTTTTACTTGCTTGGTTAGAATTACACCAAGTAATTTTGTATTAATTGAGGCTATTGTGAAGGGTGTTGTTTTCCTGATTTCTTTCTCAGCCCATATATTGTTTGTATATGAGGCCTACTGACTTTTTTCAGTTAATATTGTATCCAGCCACTCGACTAAAGTGTTTATCAGCTGTAAGAGTTCCCTGGAAGAATTTTTGGGGTTGTTTATAGAATGATACTTTGATTTCTTCTTTTCAAATTTGTATCCCCTTGATCTCCTTTAGTTGTCTTATGTATAGCCCTATTTCTATACACAATGAATATGTGAAAGTCATAAAATTAACCTGTAAACAGTACTTAAATTCTTCAGAATTTTAAGTTTCACAAATCCTTTCCTGGTTGAAATGTCTTATTTTTTAAATGCAACCTGACTTATAAGAGTTTTAAAGATGTGGAAATTGCAATCTTATTAACCACAGATATAATTTTTAGTACAATTACCAAATGGTTCTGAACATATGGTGAGACATTCAGTTTGGTTATATCATTAAGTAGTCAATTAGCCTTTGACTGTCCACTATTGTCAGGAGGAATAGAGGGGTTAACAGGGCTCTCAATGCATGCAGATTGTTCCAGGAAATATCTACTATATTTACTCATCTTCACTCCCTTATCTTGCAGGCTGCAAGAATATATTACAGAGATTCAGCTGGATAGTAAAACTATACCTAGAAATTTCAAGGTATTTTTCTAGAGGCAAGCCATTTATTATGGAATATCTGGTGTTATCCAGTTTTTAATATTTCAGCTATCTTCTGCTATGAAATTCTTTCGTGCCCAAATACTTCCAGAACATATTGGCAAACAGCTAAACTTCTCAGACACTGTTCCACTAGGTACTAACACCCCCTACAGAGCCTAGAAGACAAGCAGGCTGTGGATGCATAGCTTTGTTTCTTGTGCAAATGAAGCTCATAACATCCCTTGCCTTCAAGCCTAGTGGCATTCCAGAGCAATTGACTGAGGACAATAGGGCTTTTTGCACAACCAGGTGCAATAAGGATTGGAGAGGAATTTCACAGGCAGACACAGA